>JAMKCH010018974.1:0-26331 GCA_023653785.1 Ophioderma brevispina | reverse complement strand
TCCAGTAACCCATCAACACGGCACAATTCTGCACATCCAGGACCATGGAGTTAAAAATTTAAATTCTGGGGCAAGAGGTACTTACACTTGGTCATTTCAGTAATCGCAATGATCAGTGATTTTATCAACTGCCCATGTTTCTGATGTAATGAAAGCAAGCCTTAGATGCTGCATAATTCTTCGGTTTGATTAAGCACGCAGTAAAAACGGCTCATAAAATAGCTGCTATTTGCTTCAATTTTCACACAAAGGTACTGGCTTAAGATAAAGATGGTTTTAGAAATCTGCTGAAAGTGTACACAATTTTGTACAGATAATCAGTTTTGTGAAATTTTGCTCCGAGAAGTTGGAAACCTCTTTAAGTTTAAATCCCTTCAAAATGTCACCAACTTTCATGAATATTAAACTACTTGTGTCTGTAATCAATAAAAACAAATTGATGTGCTGCAAGTGCAATAAATCAGATTACTTGGGATATCAATTTCACTTTGGAAATGTTCTGGGAGCGCTACCTGAGAAGAGCATGCTCAAAATTGGGGTCAATTAATGTTAAAGGGGGATGGCCCGATTTAAGTATATGAGTTTTAATCTTGATCGAATGGCCTTCACCCTAAAACCCCATCTGCAAAGTTCGCGCCAATATTTTAATCCATTTTGATGTGAGAGCTAAAAATGTGATTTTGTAAGTCCCATAGAGTACTGTGTAAAATTAATATTGATCGACCAAAATAGGGCACATTTTCACTTATAACTTCCAACCAAACATGATTTAGCCTTAAAATCACAGGGTAAATGAGAAAAAATAGTAGCTTTCTTTTGATATCAAAACTTTGACCACTTCCGGTAAAATCTGGGGTTCTGGGGACGAGGCTATTAGCAATCGGACCATGGACCTTTAAGGCACAGTTTATTAACTTATTAAGGGAATAATAATAATAAAAAAATAAGAACAAAAACATAAAAACAAGCAACAACAGTTAACACACTGTCTTTGCCTGATTGTATGTAAACTTTGGGTGGTCTCATATAGCTCTTGGCCATATACCCAATGCTAACATTGAAAATATCAATATCACTTAGCAGTACATCTCCAAAAAGCTACCTTCTTTACATCTTGTTGGCACATTTTGTTATACTCGATTTGTGCTGATATAGGGACAACCTGTACTTTTTACTTTATTTATTTACATATCTGGCTAAAATACAGCAAAATACATATATGCAAAGCATAAATAAGAATGAGAAAGAAGATAAAACCACTGACCCAGTGGGCTAGCCAGGAGGAACCAGAAGCAACAAATCACTATCACCCAAAAGGGTGTGATCCCTCCAACCCGCTGAGACAAAACTTAAAACATATTATTGCACAAGTTGTCATAGAATTACATGAATATAAAATACAATTACAATAAAATTTAAGAGTCCAGCTCCAGCTCTTCAATGCACATTTGAAACAGATGTGGCTGAAAGTTGGCGGTAATTTCAATTTTCAGTGAAAGCAGCCATATTTTAGTGTCAGTTAGGAAAAAAATAAAAGCTGCCCTCCCTCCCTCACTTTTCGAAAGGCCACTGCTATGAGAAACTAATAATTAATTTAAAGGGGCCTAATAATAAGAGAAACCAGTTTTACAAACTATACTTAGAACTAGAATTTTTTAAAAGTTTTGAAGAGAGGAAACAATTGGCTCTGCCACAAATGTTAATGCTTTTCAAAAAACACCTTTGTTATCAACACACTCCCTTTTTCTAAAAATGTTGTTTTCAGAAAAAGTGGCACTTTGCAATATTCAAAGGTCTAAAGTCAACAAATTGGGCTATTCCAGATAAAAAAAATGCCCCCCATAGAGGGCAATTTTTTTTTCACAAAATATCTGGAATTCCTGGCTTTCCTTCCATGAATTACCTGGAATTCCAGACACTACCTTCTGTAAATTACCATGAATTCCCAGACTACCAATGTAAAAAAACATGGAATTCCCAGAGGATTATGGTTGAGGGTATAGAGTGTGACTTGTCAAATCCTTCATAAAACTGGGAAATTTTGAAATCTATTGTAAACATTTCTGGAATTCCATCAATAATCCAAACAAAACTCTGAAATTTTAAAATAAAATACAGGAAGGGAACAGGTTATTTTTCCAGAATTTTTCTACAAAAAAAGCCTGGAATCCCATCATCCTCTATACCTTCTTAGGTTGAAAATATTGATTTTTTTCTGGAATTTTCCTCTGAAAATCGTAAAAAACCTGAAATTCCGTCACCCTCTATACCCATTGAAAGGAACATGTTTTTTTTTTTTTTAATTTTTTTGTGGATTTTTTTTACACAAAAAGTAAAATGGTTGGAATTCCCACCCCATATTAGACATTAAATCCTGGAATTCCAGCTTTCAAAAGTGACAAGTCTGGAATTCCGGGGCCCTCTAAAGGGGGAGGTGGCATGTTTTTTCTGGAATCGCCCATATCAATGTACCAACAATGATTTCATTTCTTTTTATAGTTATTGCAATCTGAAGTAATTAAGCTTAAAACATAAAGCCCAATTGTCCAACCTGGAAGGCCAAAACACACTGATGAGCTACATACTACTATATGTTGCTATATTTCAGTTCGTGTATATACCATGTACCAGGCATTTAATATGCATCAGTACCAATTCTACTACTACCGCCATGTGGATCACAAAGCAATTGCCAACTGTGGAAAATTTCAATTGATTAGAATTAAAAAACCACTCTATTGTAATAGAAAACAATTAGTGTTTCCACAGATACAAGTTATTATTCCCATGGATCTAGTGCTACATTTTAACTAGAAACACTCTATAAATTCGAAACGTGACATCGAAGTTTATTCAACAGTATATAAGAAGCGTGCACACCTGAACCAACTTTCGCTAGGCCCCATGTGCTCACTAGAGCAAAAAGTGGTCAACGTGTATTGGAAAACTTGCCAGCTTGCCTCCAATAATTGATCTATATGCTGTATTTGTGCTATACAGGGTGAACTGCAATTACCCATCAATTGGCTCATGCTTAGGGGTTGGATCAACTTGGTAGAATGGAAGAAAGAATTAAAAAAAAGAGACATTTGTGTTAGTGAGATTTTTACCTCACACTTAGCGTGAGGGATAGTAATGATGAGCAAGGAAGGTGGTCCCGATTTTGGTGTATTTAAAAAATACAAAACCAAAAAACATTTAAAAAAGTTAACAACAAGCGTATTTTCTGAAGAGAGGGTGCAATTTGACTGTTTGGAGCCATTTTGGGGCTATTAAAGTGAGTAAATTCGTAAATTTGCCTGAGAGTCCATGACCATTGCAATATGCATTTTGTATTGGTGGATGGCAACGATATAGCGTGCCATTGATCCAAGTATTTGCGTGTCCTGATCATATCCCACCAATCGGTGTTATGCTCCATTTAGTGGGCATAGCCTATTTCTTTTACTCCCACCCGCTTAATTGTCACTGTCCTTCATACTGATTATGGTGAGAATTGTAGAGAGGAGCCAAGATCCAGAAAGAGCATAACTGGAAAAACTAGTCCTGGTCATCAAAGAAAAGAAAGGTGGTGGTGTGTTATCCATTGTGTTAAAGAGACAACAAGGATATTTCCCGAAAAATGTGCCCTCATCTGTTCAAAGCCATGTGTTCCTATTTTAAGAATTCTTTCCAATGTATAAGATTTTTGTTTTTAAAAAACTGAAGTGAATAAGCTGAAAATGTCATTTTTTGTAATAAGAAAAAAATGATATATTTGTGTTAGCAACACGAAATCCAAACATGCTTCTTGTAGACCTTAGGTCAAGTTAGGCAAAGGCAGGTTCAAAACTACTTTTTTGTTACTTTTCTACTGTTCCCAAATAAACCTTTGAAACGTAGGTGTTCTACAACCAATCAAGTGGAAACGTGGAGAAATGTTTTATCTTAGGCAAATTTCAGCTTTTAAATATTTCAATTGCACTCTTAAACAAAAAAAACTTGCTCTCTGAAGTTGTTTGTATGCCAACGATTGCCTTTTAGTCAGTTGGTCAAATGGTTTTCGCTTTCTCGTACACGGCTCAAAATTCTTTTGAACAGTCTCACTAGCATTATTCTGTCTGCTGATGTAAGGACACCTATTGATTCAATGATGATACATTGCAAGTGGCTTAAATTAGATCAAAGATGATGCAAGCCACAATTCTATTAGGTCATTTACCATGGAGAGGTATTCTTTGATTGGTCATTGTGTGGTATGATTATAATCTCTGAGAAACCCTCCCAATAGACAACCGAAATATAGTTAGGCTCCTTAATAGTTTTAGCCCCCTCAACATGTTGTGGAGGGCCTATGTGATCAGGAAGATGGATGCCTGTCCGGATGGAATGGATGCTACCACGGGTGGGAAGAAACGTGATTTACTCCACTTTACCAAACACACGCTATGCTCAATGAACTTCAAACGTGGCACGGTGATAGAACATGATGAGGTTTCATGTGCTGTTATAATTCTTGGACAGGTTATAATATTCAGGAACTCATTTTGTTATATTTTCAATCAAATGTGAACCCGTACAAAAATGCAAGAGCGGTGGAAGATGGTGATGACCATAATGATGTTGTTAATATCGATTTGTATCTACACATTACCATCCTGATGATCACAATGATTAAAAAACAGTTTGATGATAAATCTTATCAGAATGATTCCCAACTGTTAATTAGGAGAACAAAAATGATGAGGGAACTTATGCGAGTTGTCCATGTTGCCAATAATCTTATGGCCAGTGTGACACTGTGTTACAATTATCAGATTAAATTGAATGAAACAATTGAGCGGCAAAGTGTGCCAGGAAAAATAAACCATAAAAGGCAGTAATTGGGGGGGAAATGAAGAATAAGCATGCGCTTTTGCCATCAGTTTTCTCCAGTACAGGGGAGAAACAATAAACAACTGCAATTGTGTTTTCAAGCCCCCCATTTGTTTTTTCGAGAGGAAAAGTAAATGTTATTTTCACCCCTTGTAGTCACTGGTCTGTATTCAAATAAATGATTTAACACATTGCATGATTTTCTCAAAAACACACCTGAAATATGATGTATTCCTGTTTTCAGAAGTACATAGCAATCTTAAGGTACCCATGCATTCACATTTCCTTAATTGTCAGTTAGATCGGTAGGGGTGCAGTTTGCAGAACATTTCATCATTATCACCAAAAAACCACAAAACACTTTTTCTAAGGGCACATATATAAAGATGATGCTTACCACAGTAACATAACTGTGATTACCTGGAACATGTTTAGATCATTGGGAAGGAGTGATGTGTAGATTGAGGCAGGAGAAAATCAATTTGTCTAGAAGGCCCGGTAGGTTTTATGCTATGGGAATATGTTGGTGGAGTGTGTATGTGACTTGTGGCTGTTGAGACAGCTTACCAAACCAGACTGGGGGAAATCAATGGAAATTCATTAAAGGAGGTCCAAAAGAGAATTCTAATATGGATTCTCCCTCTTGGTTACTTGTTTTAGGCAGCTGGTTCCGAGACTGAGTCTCAAACATGTAACAAAATTTATATTATTTAAGATATGGGACTGTCAAATTTTTGGTATTAAGAAAGAAGGTGTGTCAAAGTTTTATAGTTTTCATATGGAGCCTGCAAGAAAATTCTGACTTTGATATGCGTCTGTTTTCAAGATGTATTGTAATAGCTGTAGATCCTAATCTAAACCCTTTATTTCAGTTCAGTTAATTTATTAAGCAAAATGAAGCAATGACACAAACAAACTTTCAAGAGGAAGAGGTAAAGGGAGAAAGTGAAATAAAGGTAGAAAGGGGGAGAATATAAAGAAGGAAAAAGGAAGAAATAAGGAGAAAAAGGAAGAAATATTAAAGGACGAAAGGGTTGAAATAAAGGGATGAAAAGGAAGAAATAAAGGGAGAAAAGAGAAATAAAGGGAGGAAAAGGAAGAAAAATAAAGCGGAGAAAAGGAAGAAATAAAGGTAGCACAAGGAAGCATAAAGGTGAGAAAAGGGAAAAGGGAAGTAAATCAAGAGAAGGCGCGATGTTTGTGGGAATTTGATTTTTTTAGCAGCCCCTAACACATTACTCGAAGGTGGCTTGCTAACTCATGGCATGCCATGAGTGATGAGGCTGTTCTGGACAGCTATTTTCTGCCTACGTGTGTGATGGATGATGTGCAATCACCTTATGTAGCAATGAGTCCATTTCAATTCTCTATGATGTGTTATTTCTGGGTTTTGTGGTTATTTCTCTTGTTTGTGGTATTTTGGGATTGTTAGTGATATGATCATAACACTTGTCACATTGGAACGCAAAATGTAGTGGGTACAGTACCTTGGGTCATTGGTTAAAGAACACTATCAGTGAATTTGAAAAATATGTGCATGAAATTTGCAGGGAATAGCGTAAAATTAAAGGATTAAGTCTGTTAGAACTCTTCTAGTTACTTTTTCAAACGGAAGAATTGACTGGTGAAAAGGAAGAAAGAAAACGGCACAGTGTTCAGATACGATTCTCCATTCAATTTACGTGTTGTAGTAAGTGTCCGAACGACAGTAAATTGACTAAAATTTCCGATTTGTCGTATTAGGTTGCTTCCTGTCTTATCATTTTGACAGGTTTGTTAGTATAGTATGTGTGCCTAATCTACATGCAAATTTGATCTACTAGAAGGAATCATAATTTTGTATTTTCTGTCCGTAAATGACAGAAATAACAACATAATGGCCTACAGAGGATGACAGCGTGATTATAACATTTGTGCATTAATAAAAACCCATCAGAAAAATTTCTTTAAGAATCAGCAAATCTAACAAAGATAAATATGTTAGGATCACTTTAAAGGGCATTTCCCCCATTGATTCTAGCACCTTCTGTGTTTTATTATGTTCACTAGTATCCTTGAGAAAAGCGTATTCACAACTTTTAGACGATCCCCAAATTTGTGATTTTGGGTTATGAGCAATGCTCATTTCCCACAGCCCATAGGCCACCGATGCTATAATTTCTGTCTGTTTACGGACAGAAAATACAAAATGCGGATTTTATTACAACACGACCGAATTTGCGCGTAAGATTGGCACACATCGATTACTATGTTAACGGTTCAGATGGCATGAAAATCTCAACGGTTTGAGGTAAGTCGGGGGAGAGGCTGTGGATCAAGAAAATGCCCCGTTAAACACTGTGGCGATCGCAAATTTGATTTTTTTTTTTTGTCGGTGATGACATAGCTCGCTCGACAGGCACTATGAGTGTATCATGAGGCTCCCAGCAAGAGACACGCCATTTTAGTACAAGCGAAGAAGTATTTTTTTTACCACAACAGGCCCTGAAAATTAGCATGTTCAGTTTTTGATCAGACACATAAACACCGGCTTAAACTGAGACGAGAATCTGCACATATCTGGTGGCCTTAAGATCTGTCATTAATATCTCATATCCTGAAACTTACACGTGTCTGAGTGAGTCTGATTAGGCCAGTGTGTGGAATCTTTTAGAGGGTTCCAGACAGAAATGCATAAACTCTGGTCTACAGGTTAACAGAATGAAGAGAAATTAAAGGAACATCACACTTAGCCCAGTCATAGGAATTGTGTAATCAAGATTTCAAAGATTTATTTAAACATGAAAAACTAGATACAACAAAATAACAATTAAGAGGAGATGACATAAGCCTATATTGACAGAAAAGCACCCTCTCCTCGAAATAACTTACCTAAATCAATCAAATCAAATTTTATTCCAACACACACATCATAAAAACCAAAAAACAGTGAATGGAGGAGTCGCGAAAAGGCCAATTAGGCCCGAAAACACCACCCCTTTGCGAATCATTAACATAACACACAATAAAGACCAAAAAATGTAACTATCAAGAACACACCAGAGAAAACGAATCACGACATCCACAAAAGACATGCTACCAGAAAAATTATCATTTGTTATATTGTAAAATTAGATTGGCTTTAATGGTTTTGGAAGTGTTTTACTGATTTTGATTGTTTCA
This sequence comes from Ophioderma brevispina, assembly GCA_023653785.1. Classification (NCBI taxonomy): domain Eukaryota; kingdom Metazoa; phylum Echinodermata; class Ophiuroidea; order Amphilepidida; family Ophiodermatidae; genus Ophioderma; species Ophioderma brevispina. The sequence continues at coordinate 18,315 of JAMKCH010018974.1, read as the reverse complement.
AGCATGGTTGTAAGGAATTCCATAAAGATGACCAGAATTTGATTGCCTTTTGAGAAAATGATTTTTTGGCTTTTGGTATGTATAGTTTTGCGCATTTCTCGTGTGATAATCATGAATTTCGGCATGCTTTACAAAATATCTATCAAAGGTACTGGTACTGGTTAGTATAGTGCTTATACATAAAGTTGCCCATATTAATTTTGTAGGTATCAAAAACATTAATATACTATAGCGAGAGAAAAGGTGGAGCGGAATGACTTCGTAGGTAATGACTATTAGAATTGTTCTTAAAGACCATTTTTGTAATTGAAAATTTTGTTTAGTATGAATCTGAGGCATTCCCCCATTTAGAATTACCATAATTAATCTGCGGCATAATAATGTGAAAATGCAGAGTAAAGTATACGATCTGCGTGACAAAATGTTTGTCTGTTAATACACCAATATTCCTTGATATTATTTGAGACAAAGACACAATATGTTGATTCCCTGTTAGGTTTTCATCTATAATAACTTCCAAGGAATTCGTAATTGTTTACTCTTCCAGGTTATGTTATCCAAAACTACTTTTATATTTTTGGAAATTAGAATATAAACATTTTGTGATTTACAATCACTGACCCTGTTAGCAATTTGAGATCCACATATTCGAGGTATAGGGGACGTTCCTAATATCAATAGTTGTGTATGGCAGTAAACGGATAATTTGTTTGCCTTAAACCAGTTATTCACTCTCTTCCAGTTCCTTTATTAGATAGGTCTATTTTAGTATCAAGTTCCGGATGCGAATATAAAAATTGTAGAGTGTCATCAGCAAATAATATAAAATCTACAATGATGAAGTACTAGTTATGTCATTACATAAGTATGAACAACAGAGACCAGGATGGATCCCTGGGGGAAACCACATTAAAATTTCTTGGAATCTTGATTTTGAGGACTGATATGACCACAACTGCTTTCGTTTGGTTAGATAACTCTTAAAACCATTCTAGAACTATCCCTCTGTGAAGCCATAATATTTCCAATTGTATAGTAATATATTATGATCAATTAGTATCGACAAGCCTTCGATAAGTCTAAAAATATGCTAAAGTGTTTGTTCGTTTTTCTCTACTGAACTACAAACTTTATCCACCAGTTCAACACATTGCAATATAAGTGGCATGATGTGGACGGAAGCCAAATTGTTTCGTATTAAGTATATTATTTTTATCAATATGAAACATGCATATATGAAAACAATTTTCCTAGTATTTGGAGAAACTAGGGACTACAGAGACAGGACGATATTAGAAAACCAAATCACGAGTTCGTTATTATAGTTGGTATACTTTTGCAATTTTAAGTTCCTCAGGTACAATTCCAGTCGATATAGAAGTATTGAATACCATCGTACGAGGTTTAAACTATTCATTAATTACTTTCTAACAATCACGTTTCCAAGCCATCATGAACCAGGAACTCTGTTGGATGGACTTTATTGACAATCTTATGATATCATATTCTACTAGTGGTGGCAAATAAGCACATTAGATATTGGTTTCACAAGGTAATCAAAATAATTTTTGACCGAATGTTGTATTTTGGGAGCAGTTTAGGTCCAATATTGACAAAAATATTAAATTTCATCTGATATGCGCTTTGGGTTCATTCTTGTTACCCGGTCCATCTTAAATTTAGTCTAGTTGCATTGTAGTTTTACCACGACGCTAATAGACATAATCTTTTCCAAGTTTTTTGCATATATTTCGCAAAGACTGAAATTTATTGAATTAATACCCGCGTTGATTTTGATCAAATTATTTAATTTATTCCGATATGTTTTAAAATTTTTGCAACCGGCTTCAGTTTGGACTTTGCAAAATACTGTTTGTACAATTTGTTTTTGGTGCTAATATTCAGAGAGCTTTCGTGATCACGGTTGACTTTGGAACTGCCTCTTCTTAATTTTACATTTCTTTATAAAGGTATACATTCATTGTACCAAATTAGTAAATATTTTCATAAAGGAGTTATAATCTGATTAGCAATCATGTCCATCAATGACTCTTCCCATTTAACTTTTGACAAAATTGTTTAAATGGAAACATTATCATCACAATATTGTCTTCTGAATAATACTTTTCCAATATGTACTTATTGGATTTAACCTTTGAATTTGACATGAAAATAGTCGGTTAGGATGATCATTATACAGTAACAAGAATTGCAGAATTAAGACTGTAAAGATAATATAAGATAGTTCAATTATGGTGGCAGTTTTTCTGTATTCTTGTAGGCCTATTTATGGTTGGAATAAATGAAGGTGAATAACCAAGTTCCAAATATAGTCAGGCGCTAGGTCATGCCATATTCATCTTTTAAATATATCTCTATTAAAATCGGCCCATGATTATAATTCTTTATTTTCACGACGAACAGTCTGAAATATTGGGTCAACAGTGCTGAGAAAATCATCTATAGAGGTGTGCGCTCTATACAATGTACCTATTATTATGTTCTTATCCCCATTTCGTTCAACTTTCAATAAATTTGAAAATAACTATAAAGGTGTTAAACAGAGAACATAGCAAACAAGTACAACAATGAGTTCTAAAAGAGTAGGCTCCAACATTATGTTTATACAAATATTTTGGTTGAATTTGTGTCATGTCCTATACCAATGATATCATTAGTAAAATTCGTTTTAACGGTGGGGCCTGCCGTTTTTACACATATGGAAGAAAGATGTGTTTTATCTTTCAAGTTTCATCGTATTATTTTGTGATAGGATTCAGGAAGTTTTGTTTGATGGAAGGTGGTTTGAAAAAGTTATGACATATTTGTGAAAAGCCCTTCTGATTCAGGGTGGTCCGATTCAATGACCTTAAAGGTCCTGGCCGATCGCCTAATAGCTATCCCCAGGACCAGATTTTACCGGAAGTGGCCAAAATTTAGGTATCAGAAGAAAGAAGCTACTATTTTTGCTCATTACCCTGTGAAATCTTAGAGCTCAAGGAGGTTTGGTTGGATGTTTGAGTGAAAATGTGCCCTTTTTGGTTATTCTCGACCAATATTAATTTACACAGTACTCATGGGGGATTGCCAAACAATCCACTTTTTAGGCTCTCACATCGAAAATGGAGTTGAAATATCGGCGCGAAACTTTGAGATGGGTTTTGGGGTCAAGGCCATTCTGTCAAGATGAAAAAACTTATAGGACTTAAGTCGGGCCATCCCCTTAAACCAATTACCAAATTCTGGATAAACAATGTTAGGTATGCATTATTAAAAAGACTAAAACTATTAAAACATAACCAAACTATAGTTAAAACAAAACTGATGGTAAGTGTCACTTAAATTTCAATAAACTGGACTATCATTGTTTCAAAGCACTTGATATCCTCTAAATATAATAATAATATACCAACAACAAAGCTTGCATTGGAATTGAAATCAAGTACACTAGATTCAGTTGATAGTGGAATAGGCCTCACTTTTTGTAGGTGGAGGTATAATCGTAGGGATTAGTTATCAAAAACTTTAGTCCGTGTACTTGTGGTATGATGTGCACTGTAGCCATGATAGTCAACCAAGGCTTGAAATAAGCAGGGGCTAAGGGAAATTTTTACCCTGCCCTAAAAGGCAAAATGCCCCTGGTCGGAAACAAAACGTAAATTGTATAGACCAGGGGCACTAAAATGTTAAAAACACAAAAAAGTGCCTCATGGATCTGAAATCCTTTTTTCAAGCCCTGTAGTCAACCTGAGCAGTTGGGCCATTCACAGTCCCATAGTCCAAAGGTCAAAGCATAAACCCTGGAATGTTCAAATGAATGCCAAAATAAATCCAGGAATAGTTTCATGAAAGGAGGTGAAGGCTGTTTGAGGAATAGTGAAGATAGAATTCGCGTGTTACACACAGGTGAATGAAGCTTTCTTAACTTATGATATGTTTTGGTAGACAATGTTAAAACCAATTCTTGGGTAAACACACACTAGTGATCCACACAGTATAAAATACAAAGTATGATTGGACGAACAACATAACTTTATGTTGTATAGTTGGTCAGTTCTTTCAACCGATCTATTTTGTTATTGCGAGGAAGAATTCGAAGATTTTCTGGTTATTTCCGTCCCCTATTTTGAGTAACGGACTTAGTCCAAACTCCGCCCATAACTCTACCATCAAATGGAATCTACTATAGGCCTGTGTATTTCACAATTTCAGACCAGCTTGAAAATTATGACTCTTTTTTTTTGTGTTTTTTTTTTCCTCAATGCACTGTATCTCTGGATGGGGTTTCCAAATGAGATGGGATTAAAAGCATAATGAAGGTAGGGAAATGTACTTTGAAAAGAGGGCTTTAACTATGCATGAACAGGTGTGCTTTAGTTCTTTTAAATAATTTGTTTCCAATCCTGCATTTATTGACAACACTGCGCTCAGGGAAGGGTGAGGGAGGTTGTGAAAACTGAGTTTTACTTTAACAATTAACCCCACTTGTATCTCACGAGTACAGGGTTGGCTTAAACATGATCCACCAGATTTTGCAACACAATGAAGTCTTTGACCAGAAATTTTACTTATATCAGAATAGGGATTTGCAGTCTTTAAGGGATATTTGTTCATGAAGTAACAGACGATATTACAACAAAATCAAGTTAACAGGAAAAGGAAAAAATCAAAGTACCTGTCAATAAAATGGAACATAATTAAATAATCTTATGTTTACTGTTTTAGTCCCTTCGGTACAGCTTTGTAAGATCATGGCATGCTTGATTAATAACCATTGAGACTTCACTTTTGACATTCTCAAACAGGACAGGAACAAGTAGAAGCACAGTACCTAAGATTGGGATGATTTTAAATTTCAGGACACTAACACTACAAGTAAGATTCAACTTGAATGCCATTTTCACTTAGTGAATCAAGTTTCAGACATAAAAAGCTGTTTCTTGCCAATCCATGATGTCTCCTGCAATTTGCCCTTGCAGAATGGATATCTTTGCGTAAATTACCCTGATCCATTAGAGATCCGCAATTGTCTTTGCATACTGTCTAATGGAGCATTTTAGCAGTAGAAAGGGTAATGAATTGCCTTACATGACTAGCAGAGTGCAACCTATGGCATGAGATGGAATCTGACGACTATGTTCTCTGTGGATGTGTACCATAGATGCAAAAAACACTACCGAACACAAGCATGAGTTGATAAAATGAAACCACATTTGCAATGAGAGAAAGCTCATGCTAGGTTTATTGGAAAAGATTTTGTTTTATAGTCAAAACTCAAGTGATAAAAACTTGGACACACGATGGATAGAGTGATGTGTAAAACACATTGACTGAAACTATTAAGCTCAGGAGTACTCTATGAATAAATACTTTAGTGAAGGAACCAAATGTTAAATAAGACATAGAGGTTTCAGATGGAAAATTAGAACCATGTTAGCCTGAATCACATCCATATTTTACTTTTTCATATAGAAACATATACTTCATAAGAACTGGTTTTATATCTTGATGCAACACAATTTTAATTGTTGAGGGCAAATGTGGTCCAGTGTAATGGACTGCCGGATCTGATCCAAAGGTTGTGGGTTCGAGGCCCCCCCCCCCGCTTGCGCCAATGTGTTGTGCACTTGGGCAAGGCACTTTGCCTCACTTTTGTGCTTCCGTAGACCCAAGCGATATTCGGGGAGCTGTTAGGGGGAATATTACAATCTAAGTGCTGATAGGATTGTGCGCTTGGCCAGCTGCCGGCCTAGATGAAGCGAAATGATTGCGACGATTTCTGACGGCGCGTGTAATAATAATAGGCAACAGCGCTGTGATCTAGATGAAATGGCGCTAATGAACAGCCGAATATATTATATTATTATATTATATATGGTGCTATCTTCAGTAGATAGCATTCAGTAATGTGTATAGACTCAGACTGCCATGACAAGAAAATAACAGTCTTGAAAATTCCGCTTAAGAGGCATTTACCATCTTCGCTTGAAACCCCCCCCCCCCCCCCCCCCCCCCCCCCCCCCCCCCCCCCCCCCCCCCCCCCCCCCCCACCCCCATGAGCATGTGTTCCATTAGGCAATATAGAGTGGTGATTAACCAGGTTTTGTGATCACTTCAAATAAAGCGTGGTGAATAACAATTGAACGAATTAAGATTTTTAAATGACGATAGCGAAAAGCAGCAGCTAAATGATGCTGATAGCTTAGTGGAAAAGATTGTGATAGATGTCCTAGAAACTGATAGGTATCTACAAAGTTGTGAAGGTTTATGTGTGTAGATCTGCTGAGTCAATGTCTGTTATTGGGGGGAAACTGACAAAGCAAAGTTTCTCGGCTTCTCTTTTTTTTCTTTTTCAATGACAAGCAACTTTTTTCTGAATTTGTTCTTAAATTGAAAGAACCTCTTAAATCAAATTAAAAACAGTTAAGCTATCTAAATATACAATAGTTTTATATAAACATTGTTATTCGTGTGAGATAGATCCTTTTTCGGCCAAAAATAAGTGCATTTCTGTAATTAAAATGTCACCATTATTATTATTATTATTGGCTGGGGTTGCTGCCGCAGGATCCAGACAGATTGGTGTGGGAAATCCAATTCCAATGCCCAGATCCTGCTCAACAGGATCCAGCAAGTGTCAGCATACAGTACTTGCAAAAAAAAATCATGTAAGTGGACTGAAATGATGATCAGAAACATAAAAAATCCGTTGTTCCCATCATAATACCCAATATGACATCACAGCCTCATTTTTAGGTCAGTTTATCAAACGTTTCAATCAGCTCAGATTTCACGAAAGGATGGGCATTTCCTGGGAAGGAGCCTTCCCAAATTTCCCACTTTCTAGTCATGATTTGAAATTTAGGCTGAAAAGAATGATATTATTATTCAATTCAACTTGGGTAAATTTCTTGAAAAAAAAATTAATGAAAACCCTTGATTTTCAAAATGTAAATGCTGTGTTTTTTCACAAAAACAAGTACTGAGATCCTTCCTTGATTTTCAAAAAATTAAAAACTCGCAACCAATTATGATGCCAAAAAAAAAGATTGCCAAACAGCGTCCTTCGCAGCATCAAATCTCTTTCCTTACACAGGCATTACGTTGTGGACTTCTTAGGGAAAGTTGTTTTTGGTAAGTTTGAATACAGATTTTAATGCATTCCAGCTACAATGACGTAGTGTAATAAGTGACTCCCATCACCAAAATTCCAATGCTGATTGGCTGAGCAAACCTGTGTATTAGAAAAAACAATTTTGTAATGGTAGAAATATGACCTATGTTAAATCAAGCATTTAGGATGGTTGACTCGATAAAAAATAATATAACCATGCAAAAATTATTATTTTTGAGAAAAAATTATTAAGGGAATTGGTGTTAAAAATAATGAGTATGCTTAAAGGTATTTCATGCTCCACTACCTATGCTCCCAAAAAGTAGCTGAGGTTTTGTATCAGCCGAACCATTAGCCTTAGTTTATTGCATGTGTGCCTAATATGGCGTGCAAATTTGATCATCCTGCAAGACATTTGGCTATTTTTCTGTCCTTACATAGACCGACATTATAGCATAGTGGAATGGGACACGGTGGTACAAGCATTTGCTCATAACAACAAACGCAAGAGCGAAATCAAATTAAATTGGCAAATAAGCTTTCTCAAGGGTATCTCAGAACCATAACTAAAAACAGGTGCTAGAATCACAAATTGCACCTTTAATGGATGTGATGTGGTAAATACTGAACATTTTGACTTAATCCGCTGACCAAACAGCCCATGTCCAAGACAATAAATTGGCTCAAGAGTCATTCTTTCCCTGCTTTGTGATGAAAAGTTTTCACCAGAAATTATCCTTCTTTCGGAAAAGATAATGCGATAAGGCAATTAAGCAAATGATGGGGAGATGGAGAGAGGCTGATATTCAGTGAATTTTGGATGGTAGAACCAAACAAAAACCTACAAAAAGATTGCAATGAGATCACAACCCAAAATACATTGTGGGTGCCATGTATTATGACTTTTAAATAATGGCCAGTTAGTGACGATCTTCTTTGGCATTTTCTGCGGAAAATGCCGACCCAGTGGATTATGTTGCACTTCTTGGCATGCCTGTTGGTCATATCAACCAGTTGGCTAAATTTTTATCGGATAATTTGTCTGCTCAATAGAAACATGCTATATCTATCACATTCTCTCTGTGTGCCATCAAGAGTCTTCAGTACACACTTAGAGTGATGACATGTAAAGCCGTGTTCTTATTTCCACATCCACAAACAGAAACGGCCACTTCTTAAGCTCTTAATTGGGAGGGATCAAAGGGGACTATAGGGGAACAGATGGAATATTCATCAGGTTTGGCAATTCAAATGGAATGGTCATTTGGTGCAAGGTGCTAGGGGGGGGCCATCAATGGGGGATAAAATTCTTAGAAAAATAAGCAAGCAAAGTGAACCAATTTCGCCAATATTTAAGAGCAATTTGTAAAAAAGTGGGTCCTCTGCTGCTTCAATTTCTTTGGAACTGATAATTAGCCCCAAACAGGACACACCGGTATGTATAGGCAATCTTTAAAGGCTGCTCAGAGATTTCAAAATATAATTTTTTGTGCAATAATTTTAAAATAGTCACCTAGAAATAAAGAGGTAACCTAAGATGTACATTTCCAAGTTTTGAGATGAATAAGATATTTTGTTTTTGAGGAGTTAAACATGTATTATCGTATACGTGCCATAGGATACTGTGTTTGATAACAAAAAATCCCGAATCCGGAATTTATAACAAAGTTGTGATTTTCTAAAAAGGATTCGATTTCGCTTAGTTATTTCACCCATGATTATATGGACACGTTACTTTACATGCAAAAAACCCGATTTGTAGTGAAAATTTGAGGGCCGCCATCCTCGGAAAATCTGTGGTCAACTTAACTTGGCCTATTAGTGCCGGACATGCAATCGTAACATGCCTAGTAGTGCCTGCACAAGTAAATTGGTAAAGTGAACTGAAATCTTGCCCTCAGTAGCATGTACGAGACATTGATGCAGAGTAGGAAAATATACATCTCTCTTTTGAATATTGATCGGCTTGTTAGGGTGTGTATGTTTGTTTCAATGTCAGTTTGAAGACAGGAGATAAAGCTGCCTAAGTATGGGGCGGATCCAGGAATTCTCAATGTTAGAAGGGGAAGCGACACAATTTGTAAAATTTTCTGGCTTGCTCGCTCCCAGGTATACCATAAAAGTCAGGAGGCCGCTGGGGGGCACCCCCTAAGTCCACCCCTTTAAGCCATCTGCAAGGTCCCATATAAATGTTCTTACTTTTCAGAACCACTACAAAAGAGGTTGAGTACAAAAAATACCTTGCTCAAAGTCTTACTAAAATTAAAGGTACAAATTTCATGATCCACTACCTTAGTAGAGCGTAAATGAAACAGGGTCTATTACAAACCTTGAAAAAAAATTCTAATTAAAAGGACTCTTTGTTATATTCTGGTAGTAGGCCTATATATATGAATAATACCAAAAAAAATTGTCCCGCCTTCTAGTTGCAGCGTTGGTCCGAATCAACGGTCAAGGTCAACGACCCTTATACGGCCTATGATGGGTTATAACTGCTCATTCAATTGGCCTAGAAGCAAAAAGATGGTTGTATATACCCATGTTTTGGGGGTCCAATAAACACAATTTAAAAAAACAGTCTGGGAGGCTTACAAATGATAGTCATTAGATCTTTGAACATAGTAAGCACTTTTCATAAAAACAGTTTCAAGTTTTAACATAAATTAGCCAATTGTCAGTTTACAAGTATCAAATAAACCAAAACATTGACCATAATCTACAATGAAAACAGCCAAAATACTATTGTTAAAAATTTTCCGGCCTTCTAGGTGCTGCGTTGGTCAGTATTTTAAGGTCAAGGTCAATGACCTTTATAAGGCATGTGATGTTATAATGCTCAGCCAATTGGCCTAGAAGCAAAAAAAGGTGGTGTCGACCCATGTTTTGGGGATAATAAAACATAAACATATTTTTAGGCTCACAAATGCAGCCATCATTGCTTTTCCGGCATAGAAAGCACTTTAATCCAAATTGTACAAGTTTTATCACGGTAAATTATCCAATTGGCCAGTCTGTACAAATATTAACAACAATATTTGACCTTAATATATATAATAATGAAAACCGCTACAAATATATTGTTAAAATCTATTATGAATTACGTCTTGGACAGATCCCGCAACTGTTGAGTCCCTGTGTTGTTTAATAATAGCGTGGGGTCTAGTGATAGACCTTTTTGCATATATTTATATGGGTACTATAAAAAACCCCATACCACGCTAAATGAGCCAACTCCCGACAATAGTTGGGCATGGCAGCACCAATATCACGGACCACATCAAGCGGCGCTGTGATTCGCCCTTCGCAAAATGTTTCTCGTCTCCAAAAAAAAACCAAACAACCCGTTCTTGCAGGTGGAGTAACAAATTGAGTGAGCCCATAAGGGGAGTGGAAGTAAGTATCATACTTAAATGTATCTCCCTCTCACTCCTGAGAGGAAATACTGTACTAGTGTGATGAGCTTCACTCCCAGCCTTACTTTTGTAAAGAATTCCAATGCATGGCTTAATCGGAGGCGGAAGAAAAAAGGTCGCAGAAGGCTAGCCAAAACCAACGCAACCCCTGTAAAGCCCCCCCACCCATAGTCGCTAATGCTCCTGGCGTCCGATGCTGGGTGGATCGCTAAGAGGGGTTGGACGCCGACACCCCTCTCCGCTTGACTAACTCATGCATCAAATAGATTGTTGGAAGGTAGAAGCAGAACTCCAACCGATTGTCCAAAATGTCTGTGATGAAGGCCTCTTTATAGGATGCCCAGGAGGAAGCGTGGGCCTCGAACATCATATGCACTAACCAAGAAGCCAGGTCAAACCCAATCATGGTGTTTTTTGTGTGCATTTCAGATGACAGGATATCCAGCTGGCTCAATGTGTCCTTGCTGCAGCAGATTCTTTGAGCTGTCTGCAATCCCGGGTCTGACAACCTTGGTTGAGACGTTGCAGAAACAACGGTTTCTGGGTAAAAGAAGAGTATGATTCTTGGCCCAAAAAGCCGCATGTGAAGAATAGGAGACATCTTGCGATCAACGTGGTGATGGGCCTTCCGTAGACAAGGAATGTATAAACGAACCCATATGGCCACAAAAAAAGCCACAGTCACTAGGAAGTTCCAGAGACTAAGCTTTCGGTTGGGTTTAAATGTTCCGACACTAAGGAATGCAAGACCAATGGCAAATCCCACTCGGAACAAGGCTACGAACCGGGGACGATCTGTTAACATACCCGCGCACGGATTGGAACAAGAGGGGACTGAAAGAATCTGTATGCCATCACTGAGCCCTTTACGGGTCTGGCCTGTGGCTGTTCGGAAAAAAGAACTCGGACAGTCAGGACACTAGGTGACCACTCTGAAAGACTTCTTTAAGGAAATTGCCAACCTGGTCTACGGTTTCAGAAATTTGCTTGGATCGAACTACAATATTGGCACACCTTGCATGGTAATCCTATAAATGCTCTAGTGATTGCTTGAAAGGTGCGCATGCAGCCTGTTCAGAAAAGTCCCACCTACAGGGACAGTCTGCTGCAGAAAAGAAATGCACCAGAAAGGTTCGGAGAATGGGTGGTGCACTCTTGGACGAAAAACACGTCGGTGGAGGACCTCTTACCACCCTTTGGAAGATGGATCTGTCCCTTACAAGCAGATCTAGCGGCCTTTGAAACCACAAGCGGTGTTTTGCCTGTTGCCGTGGCCATAATGGGCTACTAGCAGGACACAGACAGTCTCGAGACAAAGCCACTCGAGGACTTTTGGATCATGGCAACATGGAGAAGCAATGATCAAAGAATAGGCTATCAATACTGAACGGTCCGTGCCCTGGTGTACCGTTGACTGCCGTGGATACGGGGGTTCCACGAGTAGGCCCCTAATATGACACAATTATGAAATTCATGACTGCAAGGTAGAGCTGCCACTCCACCACGGCCCCTCTGACTTTTGGCTGTCTGCATTGATAGGGACCTTCGGGAGACTGTCCGCAAACATTGTCCACTCCGAAAACACGGGAGGCGATCATTCCCGATTTGTCCCAATCTCGGCACCACCTAAATAGCCGAAGAATCTCCCGCATAGGCGGGGAACTGATTACACCCCTTTACTTGTTTATATGTCCACCACCTCATAGTTTGGAGGAGGGGATGGTTGCCACTATAAATTTTTCTTTTTCACTTCTATCAAAAATATTATTTTTGAGAAAACTTTAGTAGGCATGTGTTAAAATAAAGGAGGATGCTGTAAAGGTATTTCATGATCCACGACCTCAATCGTCCAAAGTAGCTGAGGTTTTGTATCAGCCGAACCATTAGCCTTAGTTATTGCATGTTGCCTAATCTGGCGTGCCAAATTTGATCATCTGCAAGACATTGCTATTTTCTGTCCTTACATAGAACCGAATTATAGCATAGTGGCCTATGGGACACGGTGGTTACAAGCTGCTCATAACAACAACGCAAGATCGAATCACCTTAAATTGTGCAATAAGCTTTTCTCAAGGGTATCTCATGAAACCAGTAAATAAAACAGGTGCTCGAAATCACCAATTGCACCTTTAATGGATGTTATGATGTGTTAAAATACCTTGAAAACATTTTGACGAATCCGCTGACTTCAAACAAGCCCATGTCCAAGACAAAAATTGGCTCAAGAGTCATTCTTTTCTGCTATGCTGATGGACAAGTTTTCACCAGAAATTTATCCTTCTCGGAAAGATTAATGCGATAAGGCAATTAAAGCATGATGGGGAGAGGAGAGAGGCTGATATCCCCCTACGTGAAGTTGGATGGTAGACCCAAACAAAAACCTACAAAAAGGATTCCAATGAGATCACAAACCAAAAATACATGTGTTGACCCATGTCTTATGACTTTTTAAAAATGGCAGTTAGTGACGATCTTTGGCATTTTCTGGAAAATGCGACCAGTGGTATGTTGCACTCTTGGCGATGCCCGTTTGGTATCAACCAGTTGGCTAAAATTTTTATCCGGATAAATTTTTTTCCTGTCGGCTCAATAGAAACAATGATATATCTATCCACATTTCTCGCTGTGTGCCATCAGAGTATTAAGTAACACTTAAGAAGTGAACTGAATTGTAAATCCCCGGTTCTTATTCACACACACAACAGAACGGCCACTTAAGTCTTAAGTGGAGGGATCAAGGGGGACACAGATTTAATAGGTCATCAGGTTGGGACAATCACGATGGAATGGTCATTTGGTGACAAGGTGATAGGGGGGCCATCACTTGGGGATAAATTATTAGAAAAATAAGACAGCAAAAGTGAACCAATTTCTGCAATATTTAGAGCTTTGTTAAAAAGGTGGGTCCTCTGCTACTTCAAAATTTTGGATCTGATAATTAGCCCCACAGGACACACCGGATGTATAGGCAATTTAAAGGCTGACTCAGAGATTCAAAAATATTAAATTTTTGTGCAATAATTAAAACTAGTAACTAGAACTAAAGATGGTAACATAAGATGTCATTTCCAAAAGTTGAGATGAATCAGATATTGTTTGATGCATGTAAAAATTTATGTATAGTATTACGTGCCATAGGATTACTGTGTATAACAAAAAAATTCCCGAACCGGAATTTTATAACAAAGTTGTGATTTTCTATATTAAAGGACTTCGATTAAGCCTTAGGTATTCACACAGGGATTATATGGACAAGCATTCTTACATGCAAAAAACCCGATTGTGTGAAATTGAGGGCGCCCTCCTCGGAAAATCTGTGAGTCAGCCTATAACTGGCCTATTAGTTGCCGGGACATGCAATCTTAACATGCCTATTAGTGCCTCACAGTAACTTGGTAAAGTGAACTAAACTCTGTGCAAATCGGTAGCATACTGAGACATTGATGCAGAGTAGGAAAATATACTCTCTCTTTGATAGTCGGATCGGCTGGGTAGGTGTGTATGTTTTTATCAATGTCAGTTGAAGACAGGAGATTAAAAGCTTCCTACGTCAGGGGCGGATCCAGAATTCTCAATAGAAGGGGCAGCGACAACCCCAATTTGTAAAATTTTCTGGCTGCCTACCGGCTCCCCAGGTATACCATAAAAGTCAGGTCCTCTGGGGTGCCCCCCTAAGTCCACCCCTTTAAGCCATCTGCAAGTCCCAGAAAGTTCTACTTTCAAACCACTACAAAAGAGTTGAGTACAAACTACCTTGCTCAAAGTTGTTACTAATTTAAAGGTACATTTCATGATCATACTTAACTAGTAGAGGCGTAATATGAAAAAGGTCCTATACAACCTTGAAAAAAATTCTAATAAAAGGACTCTTGTATATTATGGTAGGCTATATATGAAAACTTACCAAAAAAATTTGTCCCGCTTTAGTTGCTGCATTGTTCAGATATTCAAGGTCAAGGTCAACGGACCTTTATACGGCCTATGATGGGTTTAACTGCTCATTCAATTGGCCTAGAAGCCAAAAAGATGGTGTCTCCCCATTACCCATTGTTTTGGGGTCAATAACACAATAAAAACAGTCTGAGGCTTACAAATGAAGTCATTATTATCTTTGAAATAGTAAAGCACTTTCAATAAAAAACATTTCCAAGTGTTCTCAACATAAATTAGCCAATTCGTCAGTCTGTACAAGTACCAAAATAAACCAAAACATTGGGACCATAATTCTGACATGAAAAAACAGCAAAAATACTATTGTAAAAATTTTTCCGGCTCTTCTAAGTTGCGCGTGGGTAGATATTCAGTCCAAGGTCAATGCCCTTTATAAGGCATGTGATTGATCATAACTGCTCAGCCAATTGGCATAGAAGCAAAATAAGGTGGGTGTTCGACACATGTTTTGGTGGATCAATAAAAACATTAAAACATATTTTTTAGGCTTACAAATGCGCCATCATGCTTTCGCATAGAAAGCCTTTTTTCCAATTTTTACAGTTTTTCTCAAAGTAAAATTAGCCAATTCGTCAGTCTGTACAAATATTAAACAAAACAATATTTGACCTTAATATAATATAATGAAACAGCTACCAATAGTTTGTCAAATTATGAATACGGTCTGGGACCAGATCTCGAACTGTGAGTCCTGTGTGGATTTACTTAATAGCGTGGTACTAGTGATAGACATTTTTGGCATAAATATTCTATGGGTTACTTTAAAAACCCCATAACCACTGCTAAATGAAAGCCAACTCCCGAATAGTTGGGACATGGCACGCCACCAAATAATCACGGACACATCAAGCGGCGGGTGATCGCCCTTCGCCAAAATGTTTCTCTCTCCAAAAAAAAAACCAAACAACCTGCTTGAGGTGGAAAACAACAAATTGCGTGAGCGCCATAAGGTAGTGGAAAGTAAGATCATACTTAATGGATCTCCCTCTCAATCCGAGAGGAAATACTGTATACTTGATAGGCTTACTTCCACAGCCGTCTTTGGTACAGAATTCCCAATGCCAGGGCTTAATCGGAGGCGGAAGAAGGTCAGAAGGTAAGCCAAACACCAACGCAACCCCTGTCAAAGCCCACCCATAGTCGCTAATTGCTCCTGGGTCCGATGCTAGGGGATCAGCTAAGAGGGGTTGGACGCCGACACCCCTCTCGTGACTAACACATGCATCAAAATAGACTTGTTGGAAGTAGAAGAAGAACCCACCGACATTGTCCAAAATGTCTAGGATGAAGGCCTCTTTATAGGATGCCCAGGAGGAAAGCGTGGGCTCGAAAACATCTCGCCCTAACCAAGAAGCCAGTCAACCAATCATGCGTGTTTTTGTGTGCATTTCAAGATGATAGGATATTCCAGCTGGCCTCCAATGTGTCCCTTGCTGAAGGCTCTTTGAGCTGTCTGCCAATCCCGGTCTGGAAATATGGTGAGACATGGCAGAAACATCGGTTTCTGGGTAAAAGAAAGAGTCTGATGTCTTGGCCAAAAAGCCCGCATGGTGGAAGAATAGAGCCCTCCTTGCGCTCAAATGGTTGTGGGCCGCGCCGTAGACAAGGCATGTATTAACGGAACCCCTTGGCCACAATCCACCGTCAATAGGAAGTTCCAGAAGGAAAAAAAACTAAGCTTTCGGTGGTTTAAACTGTTCCGACACTAAGAATGCAAGACCAATGGCAAATCCACCCCGGAACAACAAGGCTACGAACGGGGAGATCGTAAAAAATAACCCTTCGCCAGATTGGAACAAGAGGGACTGAAAGAAACTTATGCCCATCACGAGCCCTGTACGGGGTCTGGCCTGTGCTGTTCGGTAAAAAAGAAACCCGGACAGTCAGGACACTAGGTATACCCACTCTCAAAGATTACTTGAGGAAATTGACAACCTGGGTCTACGGTTCATAAATTGCATGGATCGAACTCTCTATTGGCACACCTTGCATGGTAGATCCTATAATGCTCTAGTGAATTTGCCTTAACAGTGAGCATGGCAGCCTGTTCAGAAGTCCCACCTCAGTGTACAGTCTGCAGAAATGCACCAGACAGGTCCGGAGCATTGGGTGGTGCACTCTGGGACAACCGCGCTGGAGGACCTCTTACCAGGTCCCTCCCTTTGGAAGATGGATTGTTCCTTACAAGCAAATCTAGCGGCCTGGGAAACCACTATTGCTGCCGTGGCCATAAGGGCTTAGCGGACCAGGAAGTCTCGAGACAGAGCTCATCGAGGACTTTTGGGATCATGGAAACCTGGAGAAGCTCTGATCAAGCATAGGCTATATCAATCCTGACCGGTCGCTGCCATGGCGTCACGTTTGACTGCCCGGGGATCCGGTTCCAAGAGTAGGCCCCAATATGCCACAATCTGACCATTCATGACTGCAAGTAGAGCTGCCAATCAAACGACGGCCCTTGACTTTTGGCGATCTGCATGGATTAGGGACCCTTCTGGGAGACTGTCCGCAAAAACATTGTCCACTCCAGGAAACACGGGAGGGCGCTCACCCGTGTCCCATCTCGGCACCATCCGAATAGCCAAAGAATCTCCTGCATAGGCTGGGAATGGAGTACACCCCTTTCCTTGGTATATGTCACCACCTTCATAGTTTGGAGGAAGGGGATGGTGGCCACCTTTTAAATATTTTTCTTTTTCACTTCTATCAAAAAAATATATGCTTTATGCACTTAATACCTACTGTGTATGTTACAAAAATTGATTTTCCTTCATACAATAACCCCCAAAACACAACGCAAAATCACACATGCCTGTATTTTTAACTCAAAATAGAAATTTGGCTTATTTTTAGCAACAATCGGAGAAATAAAGTTTCCCATGCTTATTACTTCATTAAACATTACTATGATCACTTGGAGGACTATTGGAACGTTTTTGATATCAATGGAAAGAGGAGACTTTTACCAATCCACCTGTATCCAAATCAAAAGGGTCAGATGCTTTGTAACTAAGAAATCAAATGGTATTAACCAAGCACCTTTAAAATGGTTGAGGGGGGACGAAGTATTAAAGTTACCATTTCATGAAAGATAGGGCATACTATTTGAAAATCAAGGAAGGGTGCATTTGTTCATTTTTTCCTATATGCTAATTGTGTTTGTTGACCCCAAAACCTTGGTATAGACACCTCATTTGTGACTTTTAGACAAATGGTTGATGAGTTATGATCAAGATATGCCTTTACAAAGTCATGAACTTTGACCTTGAAATCTGACAAACGCAGCTGCCAGAAGGCCGGACAATTTTTTTCCATAAAAATTCACATGTGGATAGCCCACAAGAACCTATACAAAAAGCTTCCCTTTTTTATTAGCAATTTTTCAAAGTGTGGATATCGATATGGCCCTACTACCTTTATTTTTGGTTTATGGTTAAAGGGGACCACATGACCTCAGCCTCAACCCCACCTTTCTACCATAAACCTGAGATCTTAGTACTGTTGGGAAAGCGTGTACTTTCTCATTTCGCCTGCAAAATATTTTGATGACTTCTTTCCTGTTCCGATGCTATAGGCTAGAATATGGTTTGTTTACGGTCACACGGAACTAGTCATACAGACCCCTATTCGTAATACACACACAATTACACTTACATTAAAATGATACGTTGTATTTCAAATGAAATTTTGGAATTTTTTTTTAAAGTTTAATGTTTTTATTTTTTTTATTTGTTTTCTTCTTCTTTATTTTCCATAAAAACTACAACTGTTGAACGTAATACTTACATATTAACATAAGAATACAAATTTTATGAGGAAGTGGTCGAAAGGACAGAA
>JAMKCH010018973.1:0-22567 GCA_023653785.1 Ophioderma brevispina | reverse complement strand
AAGTCATCAGTAGATGTTACATATGTGTCCCACAATGCATCGTGGCTTGGCGGTGATACCCATTGAGATTGATTAATAAAAGGCTAGAAGTCAGACGACAATCTTGATTCAACGAGCTCACTGGCAAATGCTTAAATGGGTACCGCTCAAGCCCATTATACCTAAAACTTGCAGCATGGGAAAATGCACTTTCTCGTTGATTTCGCCAGACGATCGTTGGTTATAAAATGAACCATATATATCCAAGAACATCGTCAGGCGTGTGGCTCATTCAGAAAGTTTACAATTGTAAATATCAAGCACGGTGTTTTTTTTGGCTTACGAAGTAAGTCTATAAGAGAGTGCTGGGTGATAGATCAATATGTTCATCAAACTTTATTTCCCATTACTCCACAGTATGAAAACAAAACAGTTATATGGAGGAGTTGATTTTTTTTTTTTTTTTTTTTGTGATACCCATTGAGATTGATTAATAAAAGGCTAGAAGTCAGACGACAATCTTGATTCAACGAGCTCACTGGCAAATGCTTAAATGGGTACCGCTCAAGCCCATTGTACCTAAAACTTGCAGCATGGAAAAATGCACTTTCTCGTTGATTTCGCCAGACGATCGTTGGTTATAAAATGAACCATATATATCCAAGAACATCGTCAGGCGTGTGGCTCATTCAGAAAGTTTGCAATTGCAAAGATCAAGCACGGTGTTTTTTTTTCAGATTTCTAATATGATTTCCAAAGTATTGAATCTGCCTTTATGAACTTTTCAGGGACATTAGTTAACAGTCCTATTTTACCTTACAACAAAGAACATGTATTCATGTGCTTTTGTTCAAACTTATGGCACCAGGCACCAAGTGGTGTTGTTGTTTGTTTTTTTGACACACTGTATGATGTAATTATATCAGCTTGTAATGGTTTTTTTAGATTTAAAGAAATAATAGAAATTACAAAATTCTTTTTTCTGATTTTCTGTACTCTTAGAAGGGACCAGGAGGAGGAGGAGAAGGAGGAGATGGGTGTGGTTCCACTAAGGGTTGTTTCCGTTCTCCGGATGGTTGTTCAGGCCCCAATGATTGTGAGTTCTTCCTCTCTTGGGCCAAACAAGGGAACAGCCACATGTTTCAGCTGGCTGGCAATGCAGAGACGTATGTAGCTGTTGGATTTTCCTTATCTGGAAAAATGGTAGGTTGCTATGTGCTTCTTATATTGGCAATATAGCTCCATAATATGGAATAAAGGATAAGGCAGCTATTTGTGGATAGTCATATATCATATTTTTATCAAATAGCTGCCTTATGCTTTATTGTCTTGGACACATAGAGATCCCTTTGTCCACTGTTGTTTTAGTCTCAGTGGTGATTCTGAATTGTTGATGTAGTCTGTTGTATGCAGTTGTTGCTGTGAAAAGGGTTACCATTTGCCTGTATATCCACATAATGGATTTAAACCAAACTTGAGTGATAGATGCAGCATGTTATCCCTCATTTGCTGATGAGGTCAAAGGTCACAAACTAAGGTCAAATGTCATGTGAGGTCAAGTTGTAAGATAGGATGAAAATGTAAAATTGACCTCAATTGAAAAGTTGAAGTTCAATTGGAACTAAACTTGGTTTGTGGATATTACACAGAAACCCTCATTTTTATGAGGTAAAAGCTAGCTCATATGAGGCCTATCATTCACAAACTGCCATGACAGGCGACACTAGCAGTACGTGGACCATGATGTATTTTTTAATGTTCTGTTGAAAATGAAACCGTGTCTCTTTAATCTCATTACTATTTCGAGGGTTTAATGCAAAAAGGTCCCATCTGCAATAGCTGCCAGGTGTTAGATTTGGCAGGTATAAAATGGAAGCTATTGCAGATGGGTCCTTCTTGCAGTAAACCCTGATTTATAAAAAATACCCCCTGCAAGAAAGTAACATATTAATAGACTATTAATACCTATCAGTAACACCTATTTCTTTCCAACTGCAGATTAACAGTGACGTCTAGCCTGTACTAAAGACCTTGAAGTCGACATACTCGTAAGACAGTTTGTCAATGCCAATATGCGAGACCACCCCCTGGTAGACGCATGCATATATTGGTAGATAAATAAGGCTTTGATTGAAGATGGTGACCTTATTGTGTCTGATTTTTATAGGCATTTTCTCCTCACTGGGAACATGTCACCAAAACATCTGATTAACATTGTGAGAGAAAATGGTCGCACCTGTTTGAAGGTGGAAAAAAAAACTTGTACCAAATTTGCTCATTGGAACAGTAACCTATTGTACCAAACTGCAACCACATTTGGCAACCTTTTCGTGCATATTAACACCGAAAGGAAACATTTCTTCGGGTCTTTTAAATTTTTCTGGGATAATGAGAAATATATGAATTTTCTTTATACCCAAAATCCCATTGGGTAATGTGCGGACGCGGTTGTCAATCAGGTAGCCACCTTAAAGGGGCGTGTTCGCGATCGATCTTGGGACCCCCCTGATTTTACCCCCTGAAGTAAGTATCGATTTTGATATCAAATGAAAGCCGTATTTTTCTCATTGTCTTCCGGAAATTTGAGCCCCTCGCATCCATTTCATTCCCAAGATAAAACAAAAAACGGCCGTTTTTAGTGGTTAACCTCACTTTTATTAGCACAGTCTTGAATAGGGCTTTGCAACATGCTTATTGCGTCTAACCACAACAAACCGCAAGTTTGTGTTCCCACGTACTTGATGGGGTTTATGTGCAAGTACCAGGCTGACATATCAAGTAGAGAACCAATAACAATTAAATCGGACCACCACCTTAATATAATTAGACATCCATATTTTTTTATCATATATTTAACATACTTTGGTTGGTGGTTGAACTCGGGCCTGAAAAAGAGGCTTTTTAGATTTTTCTAGCTTCTGTTCTCGATTATCACAAAACAGGTCATAGATTCCCTTGGGACCTTTATATGAAAATTGGTCAAGGGTCACATAGTAAGGTAAAGGTCCATTATATATGGCTGAAAAAAACAGTAAATTGGAATAATTTGAAAAGTTTGAAAGCCCACTGCAAACAAACTTAAACGCATAAATTGCAACCTTGGAACCTTCATATACATAAAGGTAAGGTCACTTGCCAAAGGTCATATGAGACAAATTTAAATAGGGATTGAAGGAAAGGTAGATCGCGAAAGCAGCTACACTATATTGGTTCGAGCACCACTTGGTGTACTTACAACCCGTTTCAAGGTTTTTATATTAAATTTTGATGCAGTGGATTTGGAATTGTTTCTAGTAAAAAATATTTAAATTGTCAATTTGGCATAGAGATTTATCATGGAAGTTAATAAGGCCCTATATTTCAAGATTCCACAATAGATTGTTTATGATTTTTGCAGCTGTAGATCTCTGCAAGCAAACCCTTTTCATGTCAGTTGTCAATATTGTCCTACGTAGAATTCTTAATAAATAAGAACAATTTTACAGGGGTCAAACTTTGTGAAATTAGATACAACACACCACTGAATATCTGTTTCTTCTCTTCTTCTTTGGTTGTTGTTGTGTTGTGTTTATAATAAGCAAATATTTTTTGTTATATGCTAGAAAGGTGTATCTGATGTGAGCGTGACTGTGTCTAATGGACGGATAGAATGCACATTCTCCCGGCAGGACTCGCTGAATGACAATGACGACACGTATTACAACTTGAGGGGAAACAACAAGTATTCCATCATTATGGCCAAGTCAAACAGAGATCTGTTCCGCGATGGTAAGATTTTGTACGTCATGCAATGGTCTAGCGGTTCCTGGGGGGAATATAGTTATGCATTCACATTTTCAAGAAAAAGGTTGATTATGTCTCTTGTTCGGTGATCGCTTGAATTTTGCTTTGTCATAGTCTGCCAGAATCATGCATATAGAGGCCAGCCCCTTGTAAATTCATCCATAGATGGACTCCCTCCTTTATCTCTACATTTAAAAGTGCAACAAGAGATTTCAAGACAACCATAATTATGTATAGATTTCATATAGATTAAAGGTGTTTGTTCCGATTTATATGTATTGTGTTCTCTACTTGATATGAGAGCCTGGCATTTGCACATACACCCCATGCATCAAGTACCGTGGGAAACAAACTTGCGGTTTTGATGGTAGACGCAATAATGCGGCGTTTTTTTTATATCTTGGGATTGAAATGGATTTGAGGGCTCAAATTTCAGGACAACAATGAGGAAAATACGGCCTTGCATCTGATATCAAAATCGATACTACTTCCGGTAAATCAGGGGGGTCCCAAAGACGATCGGAACACGCACCTTTAAACAGTCAAAAGCAATATCCTAAAAGTGAAATAAAAATGCGATTTTGATTTATATTTTAATATAAAACACAGGCTGAATTTTGTATTTGCTCCAATTTCACAGTTTTTGTACAAAAAAAAATAATTCTCAGCTTATGGTATGTATGATGGAAATCTTTATATCAGTGCAAAAATTGGGACTTTCAGACTCTTTCCTACCTCGTAACCCTGATCATAATCATCTCCTTAGCTCTTTCCATAACTATTAGCTTCTTCCCCAATCTCTTTGTTGTTATCCAAGTCTCTGCCTCATAGGATAGGAACAGTATAGTACACTGATTGAATATCTGTTTCTTTAAAGACTGACTCAGAGATTTTGAAATATAACTTTTTTTTGCAATGATTAAAAATAGTCAACCAGAACTAAAGATAGTCACTTAAATGGCTCAATTCCAAAGTTTGTGATGAAACAGATTTTTCATTTTGATGTAGTAAACATTGTAGTATAGCAGTGCCATAGGATACTGTGTATAACAAAAATTCCGGATCCGGAATTTTGTCACAAAGTTGTGATTTTCTATATGAAAGACATCGATTTGAGCTTAGCTATTTCACGCAGTGATAAGTATGTGGACAAGCATTATGTACATGCAAAAAAACATGATTTGTTAGAAAATTAAGGCCGCCCTCATCTGGAAATCTCCGAGTCGGCCTTTAAGGGAGAATGAGATATCCATGCTAAATTGACAACTCTACTTGCTTTTGATTGAAACAGGCAACATAATGTACCATTTTGATGGAAGAGTGCAGGGCCCCGAGGTGTCATTCAATGATTTTGCCGAGACTGGAGCTGTGGTTGATATGAAGCTACTTTTGCAGAGAGTTCATGGTAAATTATTGACTCTTCCATTTAAAAAGACCTTATGGCAGCATAATTTGTGTGTATGTGTGTGGTTGTGGTGTGTGTGTGGGGATACGCAATGTCTTATTGGAACAATTTAAGCCTTAATTATGCATGGGACTTTTTTTCTTTGTGGGGAGTTTTAAAAAATATCTAAGTCCCCACAAACTAGGTCCCCACAAAATAATTAATATGTTAGTCTTAATTCTTTTAGTCAGGCTTGTTCACCCAATTTACATAACAGAATAAGTCACAATTTTGTATTGCACTTTTATTTATGATAAAAGACAGCCACCATCAACCCCAAAAACAGTTTAAGAAGGGTTCAAGTAAGCGGTCATTTTTACATTCAAAATAAGCAAAAAAAAATAAATTTCAGAGGTGTCAAAAAGTGTGACAGGGTCCCTACAAAGCAAAAAAAAGTTTGTATGTGTGTTCTGTCACCTTCTGTGGGTCTGTCATTCTGTATTACAGAAAAAGAAATTACACACTGGCCTATGGGGCAATGTGATATGAGGCAGCTGAGCATTAACTCATAGCATCAAACTTAACATCAAAGAAGGAAAGGCATTTCTTTTTAAAAATGGGGATAGCCTCAATATGATCCCGGCATTTATAGTATTTTTTGCAGCAAGATTTTTTTTATTTCTTTTTAAATTAGCTTTTTTGCGGTGGTAAGAGCAGCGTAAATATTGACTTTTAGGGCAAAATCACAGAACAATTGTACTCTGTGCTAGTTTCTTCAGAGGTCAAGGCATTATTGCTTCAATAATGACATAGTATTGAAAGCATTATTGCTTTCATTACATGCCATATATTGAAAAGAATATTGCTTTTCAACTTAATGACATATATTGAAAGCATTATTGTGCTTGCAATTAATGACAATATTGAAAGCATTATTGCTTTCAATTAATGACATATATTGAAAGCATTATTGCTTCACGTAAGACATATATGAAAGATTTATTGCTTTTCACTAATGATAGATGAAAGCATACTGACTTTCAATACTACCATATATTGAAAGCATTACATATGTTGCCCTCTTCTGTTTACCTGTATATAGGATGTTTAATGGTCATTGCTTGGGTTGGACTCGCAAGTATTGGCTTAACAACGGCAAGAACTTCAACACCAATGGCTCCTGCAACAAACCATGTGGAAAAC
Source organism: Ophioderma brevispina (assembly GCA_023653785.1). Taxonomy (NCBI): domain Eukaryota; kingdom Metazoa; phylum Echinodermata; class Ophiuroidea; order Amphilepidida; family Ophiodermatidae; genus Ophioderma; species Ophioderma brevispina. The sequence goes on along the minus strand of JAMKCH010018973.1, from coordinate 16,218 downwards.
CTGTGTGGTTTACAGTAGTAAGTTATGATGAACATGGATAATACATTATACAACACTTTGCCACTACTGTATATTCATGTTGATTCTTGTCAAAACAGAAATACACGAATCCGACGGCGACATTATCGCCCCTACGCCGTTGGGCGGTGCACTCAACATCCGCATGACTGGGGGGCATCTTTTGCATTCTCTTATACACCACGTTTACGTTGTAAGTGTTACCACAAAGAAGCGATAAGTTTGATCAGTTCTGACGGCAAAACCAAAAACAATCTATTTCACTGTTATCCAGTTGTATATCATCATGGGCGGCTCAGGAAAAATATGTAAAAAAAAATTCTTGGCTGCACAAATAGCGAAAAAGTTAAACTGGAACGAAATGCGTGCGAATTCACTCGCTTAAGACACAAATGAAAACATCATGTAATACCATTTCAGTATAAACTCACAACATTGTAAATCGGCGGTCATTGTCACGTGTACTGATAGTCCAGGCCGTAGCAACTTCCATGCACAAACGAGACTAATTTTGTTCAGATCTCCGCAATCGATCACATGGGCACGGAAGTGTCCTTTCTAAAACACCATGCAACCCGCACGGAGACTTGTCAGGTTTCAGCAATACGATCGGTTTTTGGGAACTATTCAAGTTTTTCACGTCCACGGAATATATCAATTAACATTATATTGTACTTTATTTTTGTCTGATGTTTGAATTTACGAAAAATTATGTTTTCTCACGCGGATGTTATTTACCAATTTTTAACACGTATTTTAACCATAATCGTTCATTTCTCAGCCACGCAAAGTGGGCGAGATAACCTTCAATTTTTCAAACAACAGTAAGACACTTGCCCTGGAATTCCGGTTTAGGCCAGTCCCTGAATCATCCTCCAAAAATCCATGGGAAAATAAAATGGTGAAATTTGTTCAACATTGCAAAAAAGGTAGGTTTGTAAATTCTTATTATCATATTAGGGGGCTTATTAATTCGGTCTTAAGATATGCGGCGTTGTGTGTGTACGGGTGGCTGTGTGTTTGGTGGCCGGGATGCCCCAGTAATGGCGGCGAGAGAGGGTGGTCCTTTCGAGGCTCCCCGTCGGATTGTGTATAAAAGAGTAGGTGCAAAGGTATAATGATTTATGCCAAAAAGCAGCAATAAAAGTAAAACCAAGCAAATAAAAGTTGAAAGAGTTCCAAAAAACAGTCAAAACAAATGACAACAGACACCAGTCTATATGCAGTTGAAAAAAAAAAATCACCTATGCCAGGTCAGATTTGACTTTGAATGGATACTCTGCAAACACTTCATATGAAAGCGAACGCATCAGGTGGAGACAGGTTAGGCAAGGCAGTGCAGTGAAAATGGATGGAAAAACATATAGCTCACAAAGCGAGCAACGCAGTTTCAAATGCATTGCTGTTGTGTTGAGTCAGAGATGCTTATCATCCATTTTCACCGCACTGATTAATGAAGTATGAATGGACTGTAGGGCTTTGGTGGTAGGATAAGAAGTGAGACTGCTGACTGGATTGAAAAACCTTTTATGCTGGTATGGCTGTGATTTTGTGCGGAGAGTTAGATTTTATATTGTATCCAAAGGGTTGGATGTACACCCAGTGGTTGTGGGGGGGGGGGGAAGATCCCCACGCTGAACCCTGCCCTACCCCAAGCCCCTCTCTCCCCCAATGAACGACCAATTTTTTACAGGTGGCTGTGAAAGAGGACCCAAATTTGCCCCCTCAGAGAATTACCCTCAGCACCCCTTCTGCCCCCCCCCCACCCATTTGCAAGTCTGGTTGTTCCACTGGTGCAGCCTCCTGATGTTGTGAGGCACATGTGTCTCAGTGGGATAAACAACGTCTCATGATTCAGTGGTCTTGGGTTCGATTCCCGCTGTCGCCAATGTTTGTGCACTTGGGCAAAGGGCACTTTGCCCTTGCTATGCCTCTCTCCACCCAGTTTGCCTAATGGGGAGCTGTTATGAATATTGTCCATTGGCGCCGTCCAAGTGGTATGAGTATGCCTTTGGGCATTGTAAGGCAGCTGACATCTTCAGCGGAATAAATGTAAAACGCTTTGATACTTGTGAAAGGCGCTATAATAATGTTGACATTTTATTTCTTTAGTTATTAGTGCCCCCCAATCTAAATCAACATTTGCAATGTATTAATAAGCTGAGATCAACAATAGAATATCATTTTGTTAATTTTTAAAGACATGCTTTTTCACCTATGTGAATAGAAAGATATAGTTTGTACTGTAAACTAATATTATTTTTTTTTATTTCAAGATCCATAGGTTTTTTTATGGTACTGACTTTCTGTTGCACTGTAGCGAGCATTTTGTTATCATCTTTGTAGCTACCGAAGGCTTTGTGAAATGGCACAGTAATAGAACACACGTTTTTATCAAACAATGTATTCCTTAAAGGGCTTGTTCCGATCGTCCTTTGGGACCCCCTGATTTACCCTGGAAGTAGTATTCAATTGTTGATATCAATGAAAGAACGTATTTTCATCATTTAAATCTCCTGAATTTCGCTTTTCAAGTCCTTCCATTCTCAAGATACTTACAAAAAACTTTGGTTTAATGGTTACCATCAATCTCAGCACAGTAGTGAATAGGGCTGTGCACTATGCATTAACTCCGTCTAGTCAAAAAACGCAAGTTTATTTCCCAGGTACCTGGTTGCCTTTGGATACAGTTTCAGTACACCACTTAGATAACATTATACAAACACAAAAATCCAGAACAAGCATTTTCAAACACTGGTTAATGTTGTAAGAATTCATTTTTTTACTTTGCACCTTGATTTCTAGACATTTTATCATTGCTCATGTAAGTCATTGGTAAATGAATGCTTTATAGTTTCCGGATTAGTTGAGCCTCTGTAAGCCTGATTCGGGACCTTTATATCCATGATTTGGACGCTCCTAAACTGGCCTACTTGAGGCTGGGGGCAGATTGGGAACAGAAACGTTTTTTCACCCTACTCTTATTCGTACACTCATGGCCTGCGATTAACATGTACAGTTGTGACTCTCTTCCAGGTCTTGGGACAGCTAACACCCTCCGAAGGCATGGGGATGCTTTCATGATTCATATGCCCAATTCCAAGTGAACCATGAGGAGAGCTATTCTGATGTTTAATCATATCTGGTATACATGTACATATCAATCCAGAGGTGGAGGCCTATCATTTACAACTGCATTGGCATCGCAAACAAGTTATTGAAGACAATTTATTTTTTGATAAAATATTTATTTGAATGGAGCTTTAAGCATTAAGAAATAATGAATTATTCCAAATATTTTAAGAACCATGGATAGGAACCATTTGTCGTGGTGCACCTAGCAAGAGTGACAATTTTTAACATAGTTAATCATTACACTGAGCTGATTTCCTTTACCCATGTTTGACTGAAATATATGCATGTCCCTTCTGAGAAGTGGAATGCCCCCAAATACCTATTTAGCACCCCTAAAAGAGAAATGGTCTTCAACAGTGACCCCCCAGGTCACACCCTGTCGGCCATTATCTCCTCATTCCGTTGTGGGGGGGGGGGGCCCCCCCCCGCCATACCAAACGGGACGCGGACAATCAAGCTCTTGTATTAGCACCACTTTTATCTGAGATTTTGATACTGGACTGTGTCGTCTCAAACGGAATATACCAATACTATCTGGATATATTACTGGATTTTATAACTAGATTTATAAACGCTCTATTGGACGGAATAAACGGAGAATTTTACGCCGTCGGAGAGCTTTTATTGTGTATCCTTTTTTTTTTGCCGCCAGATTCGTCATGTGATCTGTGTAGTGGGAAAAAATCTAAACAAGGCAGCCATTGCGCCGGTTTGCGTGCTTGGCCCCTGCCTTACTTTTGGTGCAGCCTGTTTCTTTTTCCTTCGTAGTCTGTCCATACTATCATAAAACAGTGTGCTATTGGGTGAGTGTGTCAATTATTTAATTTTATCTTTTTGTAATTTTAATAAAATATGGTGAAAACTGAATTGGAAAATATTTAACGTGTGTGACTTTGTTACCCCGACGGTATCTTTGTCTCAGCGTTGGCGGGCCGGGTCTTACGCAGAACGCCTTTGTTTTTCATCGTTCGTTTTCGTTCCGGCAACGCGGGCGCCATCTGGCTCAGATTACACCAAGTTTTCAGACATCTTTTGCGCTGGCCGCCAGCGGACCCTCTTTCTCTTGTGGTTCATAGGGTCGTGCTTCCGCTGCGCTCCGTTTGGTGCTTGTTCTTTGACGGTTGGCCTTTCGTTTTCAATGGTTCGCCATTGAAACAGTTTCCCTGTTAGGTTTCGCTAAGGAAAAGGTGGGGGGCGTGGGGTTCGGGCTCCGGTCCGAAGTTCTTCCAAGGCGGCCCCGCTGCTTTGGAGCACTAAAGTGTTGTAGCTTAGCTAATTAATGCGTGTTAGTAGGGCGTTTCTATCTCGGGAGTTAAGCCGTCTACCTCGCTAACGGCCGCTGGCTCGCCTGGTATAGCCCTAGGGGCTTCTCCAGTGCAGGTTAGCGCGGTCTGCTCTGCCTTTTCCCTTGGGATTTTGGCGGATGAAGGACATTACCGAGTATGGCAGCATCGGGTTGCTCCTAGAGTGCTAGTCGGCCGGCTTACCCGCGGGCGGCTTGACTGACTAGAACGCTGCCGGCGCTGGCTCGCCTATTTAGCTGTTTGCTTTATCGGTGCAGGCTAGCGTGGTTGCGATGACATTTCCTGTGGGATTGGGCGGCTTGCAGGCCGTCCGGTAGCGGTTGGTTGGCTATGGTGACGCCCGGGTTTTATCGGGCCGATCCATACCCAGTACTGGACACCCGGCGATCGTGGTTTAGGGGTCCTCGGACCCTGCGACCACGCTTGAACCGTAGTACCCGGTCTCGGGGCTTTGATTGTCCAGCCCTGAGGTGGTTTCCTTGGCGCTCGCTACGGGGCGACGAGGGTCGTTTATGCTCACTGCCCACCGCATGGCTAGCCTGCTAGCCACTCGGGTGTCATATGGCTCGTGCTGCATGCTTCACCAGGACTTCACGGGCTAGGTGGGGAGCCGCAGCGCCTTGCCAGGTTGGTCCCCGCTAACGCGGGGTACCCGGGCACGGTTACTGGTGCGGTTCTACCAGCATGGTTCCCGCTACGGTTTCAGCCGTTACGGCCACACCCTGTATGGCTAGCCTGGCTAGCCCCGCGGGGTTAATTTGGCTCGTGCTGCATGCTTAACCAGGCCTTCACGGGCTTGATGGGGCGCACCAGCCTTGACAGGCGGTACCCGCCCACGCCGGGTTCCGTGTGCGGGTACTGGTGCGGTTAGTCCAGCGCTAGTTTCCCGCTACGGTTCAAGCAGTTACGGTACACCCCGTGGGTGCTTTCCGTTTTCCCCTCCCTTTTTTCTCCCTCATCTCCCCCTTTTCCCCCCTCGGGAGGCCCTCGTGGGGAAGCCTCCGGGGGCGTGCCTCCGAGGGGGGCTTGGTGCAAGCTGCAGAATTGCCCTCTCAGGGCGGGCTGCGTGCCCGTGCGTAGCTCATGTCGCTATAAGTCTCCTGCGGGTTGTATAGTCGTGGCTCTGGGACTTTAGGGGCTGTTCTCCCTGCCTTCGGGTGCGGAGTACCCCTCCCTTTTATAGCGTCTCAACTCTCGGAGGTGATCGGCATTGGGTTGATTGATTACACTCAATCCTCTTGCGCGGGTCTCATCCCCGCAGGGGTGCGCTGCATGGTGGACGTTTATCCGCGTCGTTGGCGTTGGATTGCCGGGTCTAACCCACGGCGACTGGTCCCCTCTTACGGGGCTGTTGCTCGGGTGGTGTTTGTCCACCTTCCCTGCTGTTGACTTTCAACTCACGGCGCCGCAAACCTGTCTCTTGCGGGGGTCGCGCCGCCTTGGCTCTCGGGACTTCCCGTCGGGGATGCCGTAGGTCTCGGAGGTTCTCTCGGGCTCTGACCCAAATGTCGAATTCTTTGGCAGGGCTCCCTACGGGGCGGCCTAGCCTGAGTGCTTCAACCTTATCCTGCCTTGAGGTGTGAGCCCTCTCAGCCCTTGTGTAGTCCTGGGTTACCGCGTCTATTCTCGGACGTTGCTCTAGCTCTGAATGCAGGGTCTCCCACCTTGGGGGTGCTCATGCCCTGTGTGGCGGGCCTAGCACGCCTCGGCCTGGGCATTGGGCGCATCCTGCCGTGCTATAGCTTGCAGTTTCGTCGGGGCCCAGACCTTAGCCTTGGGCACTTCTGCCACCCGGATACGCTGGGGGGCTTTCATGATCGGGCTCACTTTGGAGCTTGGGTGGCCTTGGCCTGTCTGCTACCATACCATGGGCCTTTTCAGCCTGGGTCGCGGCGTTCCGTCGCTGCGCCTCTGTTGGAGGATGACTATGCTGGCCCTTAGGTTCTGGCTGTTAGGCTTACGGCTACCTAGCATAGTTCAGCATGTCGCCCTTGGGGAAACTTGGACTCTGGCTAGGATGCAGCTTCGCTGCTCCCATCCTGGGGATCAGCTGGCGGTCGGGCCTAGTGGACAGTTGCCGTCTGGCCTTAGTCTGTTCCCCTTGGGGTCTAGACCATGTATCAGGCTTTGGTGTGATAATGGTTTTTGGGTCTTTAGCCCCTCGCTTCCTCGGGAGGTCGTAGCCTATAGCCTTGGCGGTCTTAACTTTAGCATGGGCCTAGGGCCTTGGGGCTTTCAGCGCAAGCTTTGCTACTCGACTTAGAACATTCATATCCAGTGGGGTAGCTGGCGCCGGTTCTTTCCAACGCAGTCTTGGTGGACCTTTGTCGGGCCATTAGCCCCTGGCCTGGCCTATGGTTTGCCCTGCTGCTTGGTGTATGCAACTTGGCCCCCATTCGGGGTTTTTAAGGCACTGTGCCTATGACGGTCTAGCATGGCCCCTCCAAGGGCTTCACTGGGCCGGCCTAGGCCGGGGTAGGGGATTTATGTCCTTCTCCCTGTGGCCTTTAACCCTGGACGGGAACCTGAACATCGCGCCTTGGCTGTTCTCCCTTGCCTCCGTTCATCACGCTTGTGCGGCGCGAGCCCTCGGCCTAATGCCGGCTGGTGCCTCGGGGCCTAGCCTACTCTTGCTGGTCTCGGGCTTTGGTCATTCAGTCTTGACGCTAATGTGCTCGGGTTCCCTCGTTGGGGCTTGGCTGCCCACCAGGTGGATGCCCTCGCACCTTCTGGGCTCTGTTTGTCCTGCGCGCTGGTGGTTTAGCTCTGTTGTCTAACCTTACCTGTGATCCCAGCCTTATTCCTCGCCCCTTGGGGCTAGCCTTGAGGTCTTTCGACTTTTGCCTGGCCACTGCCCACTTGTTGGGTCGGTGTCTTGACAGGGTCCTTCTCCCGTTTGTTGGGAGATAGGGGCTGGCTTTGACAGTTCTAGCCAATTTCTTGCGCTCCCGGCTGGACGAGCCTGTCGCTGTCTCCCTCGGGGGGACTGGGACACGGGTTTTGGGTCGCTCGACTGTGCCCCTCTTTGGGGCTCGTTGTACGGCCTTAGCGGAGGGCCTTGTAAGGCCTGCGTTGGGGCTCGCCGGCCAGCGCGGTCTTGGCTTTAGGCCCGGGGTGAGCTCCCGATTCGTCGGGGGTCTGTCTTAGGGGTTCCCACCTCCTCTCAAGCGGTTTTCAGGCTCCCGTTGTTTCGATCTCTTCACTTGCGGGCTTTTCGTTGCCGCGCCTTCTGTCCCAACTTTATGCCTAGTGGGAATCCCCTGGATGGGGGTATTCCCTTGTTTGGTGGGGGTTCTCCGAACTCGCCTTCACTGGCGGCTTTCTCAGGTGTTCCTGGCAGTTGGCTTGGGCTTGTCTTCCCGCCGTTCGCGACTAGATCTTGTGCTTTCCCCTTCGTACCCTCGGGGTCGGGGGCCACGTTCGGTTGCTCTGGCTCCTGTCTTTACGACCTGGGAGCCTTGAAATGGTGGTCTGCCCACTTTCCGACTGAGGGATTTTTATCCTCTCTCCTAGTCGGTCAAAGTTCTGTGACATGAACTTTAAAGTCGGTGGGGAGCTCTCACCCAGGGTGGGAAAGGTCTCGGGGGCGTAAACCCCCGTTGTGAGTCATTATTCCATGTCTGACATCTCGAGTTTGGTAGACGAGTTGGTTACCTCCTTTTCTCGAGGCTTTGGTGATCATAATCGGGATCTCGCCCGTTCATGAGCACCTCTAGGTGGGGCCTTTTTTTTTTTTTTTCTTTTTTTATCTTCACTGTATTATCCAGAGGGATATTGTGTCGAAGCCGCAATGCTGCCCGCGGACCTCTTCTTAGTGGCATCCTTCTGCCCGTGGCTGGAGTTCGGCTACACGGCTTCTTGTTTGCCCCTCGATACCGATTTGCCGTTCGGTCCAGAAGTTCCTCATGTTAGGATCATGACTTAACATTGTCACCTGCTCTCTGCTCGGGCTTCCCCGAGCGGTTAGTGAGCTCTCGACTCGGGGTCGCCTTCGGGGCTCGACCGTGTTTCTGCAGAGATAACCTCTGGGTTCTCCCCTCTGGTAGACTTCTCGGTGCTTCCCCCACTTTGTCTACCTTCCGGGCAAGGATTGGCCCGATATTGGGGATGTGAGGAGCGACAGGGGGAGTGTAGTTTATCACTAATCTAGCCTTGAATGCTCTGAGTTGGCCCGGGTTCTGGTGACGCGGCTCCCGGTATTGCGGAGGTTGGCCTCGTTCTTTCTAGGTGGTTCTGTCTACCTCCGAGTCGAGGCATGAATCATCCCCAGATCATGGCGGATGGATAGTCTGGGTGGGACTTTTGCTTATCTGAGGCTTTGTGAGCTGTCTCCGATCGTCCGGATTTTTCGGTTGGCTAACTCAGCCATCCACATTGGAGGTTGTTTGGTTCATCCTTCGGTGATGTTGGTTTGTTCCATTGACTCCTGAAAGGCGCGGTGTCTGACCCGAAAGCTAGTTCCCTCTGGGATATGGTTCTATCGGCGGTTTCTGGGCGGCGGCCCCCCAATCGTCCTGTGGTGGCGCGTCGCTATAGCGACTAGGCCTTATTACTTCCTTCGGGTCCTTTCCCGGCGGGATTAGCTGGAGATTTCCTTCTCCTTGTAGCTTCTTCTCCTGGGTCAGGGTCGGACTTATCAGCCCTACACGGGGCTGGGGCCTTCTAGCCTTACTTTCAGTCTCTCAACCTTTATATCCCCCGGGCCCTCTCTGGGGGTTCATCTGTGGGTTCTGATCGGACCCCCTATCTAGGGGGGCCGCTCCTCCGTTTTTTGGGTTATAGGCTTATTTCACGCATCCTTTTACCAGCCGCCTTCAGCGGATTCTCTGGTTCCCTACGGATCCTCATTTGTTCGCAAGGCTGTGAGGCTTGTTCTCCGCCTTTTGCCGCGGGGTGCTTCGGGCCCTTTGTCCGGGGCCTATGTTCGCACTCCAGTATCGTTTCAGAGCTCTTAATCTCGCTATTTCCTTAGGCGTTGGGTTTTTATGCGGGAGTCACGGATCGGCCTCTTCCTCCAAAAAAAAAAAAAACTTTGGCCAGGTCAGGGACAAAAACAGCGAGAAAGGGAGTAAGGTAAATATGAAGAAATCCCGGGGTGGGTAATTTAAAATGTCTTGTCTTTCTAGGTAGAGCGTGATGCTTCAGTTATTGGCTGCTCTATGAGCGTTTTAGGAATTCTATGATTCCATTGTAGTTTTTTTTCGCTTGGCTCTGAAGTCGCTTTTTTTAGGCAGTCTACCTTTGACTGCATGACCTTATGGCTGCTCTCCGAATATATCTGTGCCACTTTCCGTACTGATGTTGTGGCCATTAGTGATGTTTGCCAGGGGTGAATTATTAATTCAACTGGGGTGTTAATGCATATATTTCATGGCAACATTGGGAGTAAGGAAATCAGCTTACAGTGCTAATGATTAGTCAAAAACCCACATTTGTTTTAAATCACCTATAAACTGAGGCCTTGAGTTTCTCCTTCAACACCCATTTGACTTTCACGCTTCCAGGGCCCGATTGATCTTACAACATCGTGATAGGTGCAGGCGTCCGTGTGGCCGGCTCTGAGCCCAAAACGGAATTGAGGAGGGAAGGAAGAGTAATGGCGAACAGGGTGTGACCTGGGATCACCCCTGGTGAGACCCATTTTCTCTTTTAGGGGTGCTATAATAGGTATTTGGGCAGGCATTCCATTTCAGAGGGAAAAAGCAGATTTTAAGTCAACATTGGAAAGGAATCAGCCTCAGGTATATGATTTATAAAACATAAGGGTGTTTTTGACTAATTTATTTCTGCTCTACAGGGTATGTCAGGGCTTGACACTCCGTTTCATACACGCCATACTTGGTACTGTGGTTACGTTCTTAGCCATTGTGAATCCAATCATGGATTTTCTTCAGGGGCCTCATCGGGGGGAACACCAAAGTAAGTAAATGATAGTATTACAGCCTCAATTAATTAAAAGGCCCATGGCTTGAGTGATAGCAGCATTGTCCTCAGCACCCCCAAATTTTACCAGAAGTAGTCAAAATATGGGTATCTGAAGAAAGCTACTATTTTTCCCATTCTGATTTGGTGTGGGACATTGAAAATGTGAACTTAGAAACCCCTCTAAAATGGTCCTTTTTAAAACTTTTTGAATATCTCATCACCCAAGAAGTGGACTTTCTTGTCAAATTTTCTCTAAATTTTGGACCTATGTATTATGAGCATCAGCAAAAGGTGGACCTTTTTCCCCTTTAGTGGATGTGCAAGTGCAACTAACCCCTTGCATGTGGGCCTGGAGGTAAAAGACATTTGGTTTGGATGTTATGAGATATAAAGTGGCCCATTTTGGTGGTCCATGCACAATATGAATACAACACAGTGTTCTATGGGCTTACAAAATCAACATTTTTAGCTTTCGTATAAACGATTGGTAATGAATTCGGTATTCTGCCACCACATCCTTCAACATGCAGTTTATTCTGTTGAGGCTGCCGAATTCATAGGGTGGTGGAGCAGTACAAAATTCTTTCCACAGATTGAAATATCACCATGAAACTTTACAGTTAAGGTACAAGGTCAAGGTTGTTCGATCAAAAGTAAAGCAGTAATAGCACATTTTTTTGAAGAGTGCCCCCAATTTTCAAAAAATGTTGAGATTTTTACACGGTTGCATTATTGGTAACTGCCTAGTAAACTATACCTGTGAATGGTTAAATTCAAAAATGTCTATGTTTTGCAAACAAAGGAATTTTGTAATCAGAATAATTAATATCGGCGATCGCCGATAATAATTCAACGGCTGTTGGAAATGGCCTTTCAATATGAAATAGCCGGGAAATAGCGCCATGTACATGTCTACGCCCATCCATTAGTTGTTTTATTGGTTCAGGCAAGTCAAGTTACAGGTAGGCCTAATTTTCTTGAGGTGGCACTATTTCATCATGGACGGACATAAACGTAGCATTTCCAGCTCTGCCATTATGTACAAATCTGGGATCCCAATTCTAATTACAAAATCACTTGTTTTATAATGAATACACATTTTTTTAGCATTCCTCTCGGTCGCAGGTATAGTTGCCCAGACAATTACCAACATAACTGTGCAAAAATATCAAATTCTAAAAATTGGGGGCACTCTTCAAAAAATATGCTGTTATTGCTTTAAATCTTTATGAAATCAGCTAGACCATCCGCCTTTAATATAGCCTGAATAGTTGTTCATGCCACACTCGCCCTCTAATGACTTTTTTTGTTTTTTCCTTAAGACGTCCCATCTTCAACTGGGCTCACTGGGCTGTTGGCACAAGTGCACATATTATTGGACGTAAGTAATAACAACAAAATTTGAGTTAACAATGTAAATCTGGTTTGGTTTGCCAATATAAGAGTGAAGAACTTTTACTCTCAATTTCAGAAACATGAAAAATTTCAAAACTTTTTTTTTAATAAGTGTGTTAACAGGGACAAACTTGTGAGAATGGTACTAATTGCAAAGTTACAATCTCAGGAAGTAAATAGAACATTCACCACCATTTTCAACATGCTTACTTGGGCTACAGTTAAGAACTTACTAGGCCCTTATCACTCAATTGAACACACCAACCTTTCCCTTCAACATACCCTTCCCGGGCACAGTTGTTTGAAAGTCTCATTTTGACAAAACCAGAATAAAAAACAAAAATTCCAATGGCAACACAGTTTTGACAACTGATTTGGATTATATATTCCATTAAATACATTCTGTATAAATTTCACGAATTTTCATTGCGGGCAAATGTGATTTTTCTGTAAAATTTAGATTACACCCTTTTTATGGAAAATTAGCATATAGAGGGCACTATAACATACAAATTATAACTTTGTAGGCCTATATGGCAAGATTCCCACAATGGATTTTTTTCTGATTTTTGCAGAGGTAATATCTCTTGCATGTCCCTTCTTAACTTTGATGTATATTCTTATGTTGAGATGAAATAAACTTGATTGATTATATCAGTTGTCAAAATTGTGTCGCCACTGCTTAAATTTGTTCTAAAAATAAGAGACAATTTACATGGGGTCAAACAGCTGTGCGGGGGACACTGCCTCCCCTGAACCACTGAATAATATATATGACTGTATCCTCTTCCTAAGATATAGTGAATCCTATCATGAGCTAGGGTACAATTTTGAAATACAGTCATAAGGTGCATTCTGTGAAGGAGGTCACCAATCTACTAGACTGCACAATTGTCTAAGAACATAACCTTAAATGGTCATATTTGTGTCCATTTTGGTAATGTGACTTGCAATGTGGAGTATCAAATTTGTTTGTAAGTCTATATTGTATCAAATTCTTGTGATTCAAAATATAGTGCATGTGTGAGAGCATGTATGGTGCAACGGATAAGCGCAGGACTCATGATCCCAATTTTGTGAGTTCGAGCCCCGCTGAAGTCAACATGTTTGTGTCCCTGGGCAAGATACATAGTCTCAATTGCCTCGTTGACCCAAGCAAAATATGGGGAGCTATTATGGGGATATCACAATAAAGTGCTAATAGGCAGTGCGCTAATTGGCCAGCAGCACACCTAAATGACGCAACATGATTCTGACGATTTCCTGATGGCAGCGTAATAATAATAATAATGGCCTTGCGCATTGAGACAACATTGTTGTGTTTGCGCTATATAAGTGTGGTACTACTATTATAGTGCACTGTCAACGATTGCTCTCGCCATCCCGCCATTACCGCAAAGGTCAACATCCCTGTTTCAGTCACCATTGGATTAACATGCAAGTATTACAGGGCCAGACGCAGGATTGATTTTGGGGGTGCGGGACTTTTTTTCTAAAAAGTGGACCTTCTTTGGTAAAAGTTGACCTAACCCCCCTAAAATGGTCCTTTTTTGGACTTTTTGAACATTTTATCACCAAAAAGTGGAGTTTCTTATCAAAAATTTTCAAATTTTTTGGACCTTTGTATCAAAAAATCAAGCAAAAGTTGACCTTTTGCCCCTATTGTGGAATTTGAGGGGTTTCATTATTCAATGGTGTATATACCCAGGATCGGCAGGGGGGCGCAAAACAGAGTTATATTACTATGTGTTATCAACCAACATGTTGTACTGGTTATCATAACTCTTTACCCAAATAGGCTTATCCTACTTGTCTAGTCAGGGATTACGTACACTAGTCCACTTGACACTATAATAATCCTACTTGAATGGAGAGTTCCGAGAATAAATGTATATCTCCTTGTCGATAACACGCCAGTTTTTAACTCTTCACCGCCCCTTCCTTTTGACAATTCTGGGTATGCTACTGTTATTTATTTTTAAAAAATAGCCATTTTAGTGTGCATTTGCACACATGTATGCAAAACACAACTACAATCTAAATGAACACTTACTGACTTGCAAAACCAAGTATTCCAAATATGCTCTTGAAGATGCATAATTTTAACATTTTTTAATATATTGTAAAAAAATTGGGACTATAGTTACGGACATTCAACAGATTTGGATGTCAAATCGATGTTGAAGCGACATTCATTCATTCGTATAAGGCCCTTCACAATGGATTTTTAGTTTCCTGTTGCAGGTTAAAAATATTGGGGGCGGTCACGTTTCATTATTCATTATTCATTATTTTTTCAGGTTCAAAACACGCGATACAAATTTCCACCATCATAAGTGACAACCTTTCTTTAAAAAAATAATTATTTTGACCATTTTGAACCAAAACTGTTGAATCAGGATCCAGGTAATTTTCATTAACCATTGACTCAAAAAGGAGCTAAAAACACTGTGAACCATTAAGAAACCATCCAAAGTGTGTCATTTTAATTTAAGAAATCATAATTTTGTTTTTTTTTTTTTTTTTTTTCGTATAAGCCATTGGTAATGGCTTTAGGTGTCAGGATTAGTTGAGCTGTGTAAGCTGATCCGGGGCTGCATCTATCCATGATGTGGACACTCCTAACATGGCCCACTTTGAGGCTGGGGTGGATTGGGAACAGTCAGGGTTTTCACCCTACACTTATTCGAAACTTGCTGTGGTGTACATGTACAGTTGTGACTCTGTACACGAGACTAACTGCTTCGTCCCCTCCAAAGGAGGGGATGCTTTCATGATTCATTTTCCCAATTCCAAATGAGCCATGGAGGAGAGCATATTCTGATTTTAATCAATAGCTGGTATACTGATCAAATCCAGAGTTGAAAACCTGAATATATCCCAGCAAGTGTCCCCACCGGTATTCAAACATGGGAAACTCATGCCACAGGCAAGCACCCTAACCAATAGGCCATGCTCTGCTACCTTGTTGAAGCGACACAAGGATGTCAGAAAATGCAAATTCCGGAAAGAGTTCCATATGTACCCCCTTTAAAATTGTACAGGAAGCAAATTATTTTTTTATTTATGGCCTTACATTAACAAATACCCTAACCCTAAGGCCAAAAATAAAAAATAATGTGTTACTTGTATAACTTTGAAGAGGGGTACATGTGGAACTTTTGCCCGAATTCCAAACAGTGTAAAGTATATCAATTGTGTTTCTGCTAAAGATAGTAGCTGTTATGTGCTTGAAGTAGTGTAACTTGATTCTTGGGCTATCATATAATTTAGACACCACAATAGATCACATTTAAAACCAACCAAACTACATTTTGATGAAAAATTCTCATAAAATATCACAGTTTTCTTGCTGGGCAGCCAAGATTGTTTAATTTATTTTTGATTTATCACTATAAATGGTATCAGCACGTCTGTATCTAGATATATGAAACAAATGTGGATCTAGATCTGATTTGCATTTTTGATGTGGTGATGTACGCCCTTTCAATGTCAAAATCCACAGTGGTGCCTGCTGGGTCTTGGAGAATAAAGAGGTATTGTAATAAGTAGTAAACCAAAGTTTTAAATCCGGTTTTGCTCTAGCTGGGGGGGGGGGTGGCCAGATTCACCTCACATTCACAGCAATACTGCTGTGTGAGGATTTATTGGAGCAAAAGATAATTGACCAGATTGACTGTAAATGTGCTGGATGGCCACCTTAGCTCTCCAAAGCCAACACCCTTGTAAGTAGATCTCTTTTTAGTTCTACAAAAGTAACCAGCTACCCTCCTCATTGGATTTCCTGTGACGGTTTAGCTGCCGACAACCCGGCCCTGAGACAGGCAGTACTGGTTACCAGGGACACCAGTAACAGGCCCTCAAAGAAAACCTGACCTGACTTGCTAATCGGATAATGATTATTTTTTATTTTTTCAGAGGTTACCATATGCTTTGCTCTTGTGAATGTTGGGTCTGCTACTCCCATCATTCCTCAAATCCGTGGCTTCGTATTTTGGATCATGATTGGATTTGTCGCAGTACACATCATCATGTGGATTATCCTGGAATGCAGAAGTCGCATGAAATCAGGTAAAGGCTAATGAAAATGGTTTCCTGTTTTGTGCCACCTGAACTGTAGTGCAGGGAGGCACATCCAAATTGCGAATGTCCATGTGTGTGTGTTAAAGTTTCAGTTAAAGCCAAATTTTGAAGAGCGCCCCCAATTTTCAAAATTTGAGATTTTTGCAGAGTTGTGTTGGTAATTGTCTAAAAAACTATCCCTGCGAGTGGTAATGCCCAAAAAATGCGCATTTGTAATTAGAATTGGAATCCCTGATTGTAATTTATTGGTGGAGCGGGAAACGCCACATTTATGTCCGTCCATGGTGAAACAGTCCCGAAAATAATGCCACCTCACGAAAATGACCTCTAACTTGACTTGCCTGAACCAAAGGAACAT
>JAMKCH010018972.1:0-22872 GCA_023653785.1 Ophioderma brevispina | reverse complement strand
AAGTTAACCTTGCTGTCTTATTTTTCCTTTCTTTTTTTACAAAACTTGGGCTCAAGACCAAAATCATGACCTCAGGGCTCAAAGGCTAGAGGCGTTGTCCCACAGCCACCATTTAAAATTTCTGAGTTTAAATTATTGGTTATACTTTGCCAGGAATAAGCTATGACATGCGCATATATGCAAGCATATAACAGCTTAAAAAGAAATTGTGCTTTGACTACAAGTGCACCTAAAGTCAGTACAAAGGTATACCACTTCACATGTTACTTAATAAAACATACACGAATCCGGACGGGGAAGCCTCGAAAGGACACCTTACGTCGCCGCCATTACTGGGGGGCATCCCGGCCACCAAACAACAGTACACACCGGCCGCATATTGCTATAAACAAACGAAATAATAAGCCCATAATCATGTAATTAGAATTGTACAACCTCCTTTTTGCAATTGTTAAACCCAATGTCACGTTTTATTTTCCTATGATTTATGGAGGATGATGTCAGGGGACTGGCCTAACTGGAATTCAAGGGCAAGTGCTTATTGTTGTAAACATTGAAGGTTATTCTCGCCCCTCTTTGCGTGACTGAGAAATGAACGCCTGCTGGTTCGAATACGTGTTAACAAATTGGTATTAACAGCCGCGTGAGAAAATAATTTTTCGTAAATTCAAACATCCAGACAAAAAATAGTAACATAGAAATGTGATTATTTCCGTGTACGTGAAACATGAATTAGTTCCCAAAGACGTTCGTATTTGCTGAAAAACGTGACATCTTCCGATGCGGGATGTTGGTGTTTTAGAACGGACACTTCCGTGCCCATGTGATAGATTTCGGAGATCTGAACAAATTAGTCTCGTTTGTGCATGGAATGTGGCTACCGCCTGGATCTCAGTACACGTTGAAACGACGGCAGACGTTACAAGTGGGATTAGACTGTGAAAGGATACAGATGATTGTGTCATTGTGTACATAGCGAGTGAATTCGCAAGCAGTTCGGTTTCAATTTTTGTAAACTTTGTTACTCGAATTTGTGCAGCAAAGAAATTTACATTTTTTTCTGAGCCGCCCATGAGGAATATCCAAATGGATAACAGTGAAATAGTTTTGGCTGTTGCCAGAAATGGTCAAAATTATCGCTTCTTTGTGGTAACGTACAACGTAAACGCGATGTATAACGAGAAATGCAAAACATGCCCCCCCAGTCATGGGGGATGGTGAGGGCGCCGCCCACGGTCCGTAGGGGCGATAATAGTGCCGTCGGATTCGTTGTATACAGGACAGAGATATATTGTACACCTATAGGTCTAGGTGGCTTTGAACATACATCTTTCAAATAACTATTTGGTCCTCTTGGCCCCAGCCGCAAATAAGTGAGAACCTATTATATAGAATTAATTAAATGCAAAATGAAATGCCAACCATAGTATTTTTTAAATTGGCTTGTATACATTAGCGCAATCCAAAGCACTAATTATTTTCAAGTAAAAAGGACCAAAAACAAGTTTCTTACTTCATGGAGGCTAAAACAGCTACAACATTCATTGTTTCAGTGTTGCTCAATAATTGTTCAAGATAGAATTATAGAGGCAAGGAACCAGATATATCTCTGCACGCCATGTTAAGCGCGGAACTTAAGAAGATCTCACACAGGATTTGCTTACTCCACATGCTCCGAAACCCTTAATTGCAGCCGGAAGGGTTGCTAAGCCGATCTATGTAAAAGCAATGGCGGCTCAAGGCTAAGGTGACCTGGAGAAAAACTAACACTGAGTTTGTGATCAAGAGACAAACTTGAACCAGATTGAATGGGATGGCTACAGGGCTTGCTCTAAATATAGGCTAAGCTTGTTAGAGATTGTATTAACATAAATATGACCAGCAAACGTTTTCAGTCAGTGGCTCTAAGGATAATGAAATGTTTTGACTTATGTTGACCTCGTTAGGTTATGAATCTATCTTGAGACTTACAAGAATGTGTTCATTTACTGACTGAGTATGATTTAAGGATAATCTAACATATAAAATCTAGCATATTCATTTTACTAGGTTAAGTTTGTTCAAAAAGCTCAGTATAAAAACAAACAAATTGGGATATATTACAGTCTTATATTAAACCTGAAACGTGCACTCTTAATTAGTATGATGCAAGCTCTGTCCTACATCCTTCTACAAATTTTATTCATATTGAAACTCTGAGTTAACCACACTGGGATTTTCTTTATAGAAACACCCATCACAACAACAATAAAAGAAAACCTGGTTAATTTTCAGCAACACACGAAGGCATGCATCATGCTGATTGCATGGTGCAGGGAGGGCGGCCAAGAAAATCCCAAGTTCAGACGTCGCCATTGGTTTAAAAACCGGTAAAAAGCGAAATCTTCACGAAAAATCTGAATTTTTCTTGGGCTGTCAAGGAATATTGTATTATCCAAAACACGTGGAGTTAAGAATCAAACTCCACTGGAATGGGTTATTTCTTTTTTTTTTGTTTTTTTATGATTTTTTTTGTATGAATGAACGAACGAGGACGAGGTCGTATCTGGGCATGGGAAACACACATGACCCCCCCCCAACCCACATCAAAAAAACACCCAAATTGGTTTGTGGTTGCACTTCGTATTGCTGTTAATTTCTGTGGACATTTTTGGTTGGAGTTGCTATAATGAATGTAATGAGGCTTGGCCGCCCACAGCTTGCATGGGACACAAACTGGCATGTGCACCAACATGACAAGTTCGCCTGGTGAACGCTGTGTGCAGTCGTTTTTATTTAATCTATACCACTATCACCAGTACTTGGTTAAGTCAATGCTGTGTTCTCATCGTCTACGGGATGGCGTTGTTTGGCAACCCATACCGGGCATGTAGTCATGTTAACTGAAATCAAACGCGCTGATTTTCGGTATCACTATCGTCTACCCAGTCAGTTATCTAGGTCAATTTTTGTTCAGTATTAAACAAGTTCAGTAGTGACGTGGAAGAGGTGAACAAACTTGATACGCATTATTTTATTCAATAGTGGCAAACTTCCGAACTACTCAAAGAAGTCAAAATCACATCCGACATATCTTCACCAAGTCTTGCTGAATTTTAGGGTTAGCCTCATAATTGTAGAATTCAAAAATTTTGTCGAGGTTTGAAGCAAAGCAAACTCATATTCATAACAGTGACAACATTTTACGACTTTCTTAAAACCTGCAAGAATCCATGACTACTCTTCACAAATTTACAGTTGAAGCAAATGGTTGAAAGCTTAGGCAACGTCATGGCCCCAAACTCCAAAGGCCACTTTTTACAAGAACTATACAGACCCCTTTTACACTGGCAAAAAGTAGCAGAACAATTTTTACCAGGTCATAATCAAATCTAGTCAAAAAAGTTAGTTAGCGGGAATAGCAGGTACTCTAATTTTCACTTGAGAACTACAAGGGAATTTAATAATTATGGCGGGCTAAAAATTATTTAGGCACTATAGTGCCTTTGTGTGTAAATTAAGTGTAAAGAATAGGATTGTTGTGAAATTTCACCAAAATGGTGCATTGTGGGATGGAACTCAATACACCCTCTGTGACCATTAATTAATAACACGACAGATTCATTAACTATCAGTTGCAAACAAAGATTCCAATTCCTTCCGCAATAACTGACCAGCAGATCCAATGTCGGAAACCATAACCCGGACAACTTAATATAACAAACAAATTGGAAGTGGGCACATGTACACTAAACATGTCCCTTGTGAATTCATATTGGTGGTTTTGGTCCAGTCGGCGTTAATCAAAGCCCATATTCATCTCCTTCTAGAGGGAGCGAAAGGGGAGAGGTGGGTGGTGGTTGGTAAGTATAGGATTACTGGTGTACGAGGGTGGGGTAGGAGGATGGGTGTTTGTGTGCATGGTGTTAGGTTCAATGTGCATTTACTGGCCTAGATTTGAATGTCACAAGCTGGATATTAGCTGCATTTTGCTCTTCAATCTTTGTAATGAAACATAAAATGCCCCCAAGTCCTACCGAGCACCACAGCAATGAGCGAGAAAAATGCCTGGATGTATCCTGTAGCGATTGCTTCATAAACGAAGACACATATGGGCACAGAAGAATTGCTGGCCGGGCCAACAACATCAGAGCGTGTATCCACAGTTGATCGGCTTGGGCCCAAAGGCCCCCTGGTTGGGATTCAGCCCCAAATCTCCACTCCCTCTCACCATATTCCTTCACTACCTCCCGGGAGATAGGCTAGAAAAGAGAGCGGGAGTGAGGGCTAATAAGTGGAATTAATAAATACATAATAATAAGAGATGTAACAGAGTATAGTCCCAGTCCTGAAAAATCCAATTTGAACCGACGGAGGGCCATTTTAGCGTAGCCTCCGGTTAAACTCCGGGGAACCGTTCTTTTCTTATGTGATTTTAGGGTAGCAAACCCCTCTCTAAAATAAATAGGTATTTTAAACTTGGCTTTTTTTATGGTGGCAGTTTTACCTCTATCAATAACCATTGTCTCAGAATTGAAAAAAAAAATTCTAAATTAGCAAAATAGTCAATCAAAATTATGATGTTTCAACCCACTTTTCGCTACAACTGGGAGGGGATCAACTTTATCCAGAATGAAAACACACCTCCAAAACTGTCGTATTACCTGTACTTCACAACTTTGTCCCACAAATTTGTTACTTAATATTTTATATTTAACAACATTCAAAATGTAATTTATATATACGCTACCAAAAATCAACTCAAAATAAACAAATGCTGAGCACGACAACAGAATAAAACTAATTTACCATACCCTGGACAATGTCCACAACCTTTTTGATCATTCCATTGCCAAAATGTGTGAGATAGACAAAAGTATGGTACTGATCAATCCAAAGAGTCCGGTCTCAATCAATTAAAGTTATATCTTCCTTATGTTGGATACACTAGCCCGACTACACCATCAACAAAAGAGTGCCGCCTACCGGAGGTACTACAGGATGACAGAATTGGCTGGTTACTCTTGTGTCATAGCTCAGTGGAGTGACGTAACCGAATACGATGCTATGCACGCAACAAGGTCACACACCGTAAACTCCTTCAGATCTGTTAACTCGTTTCCCCCCTTCCTGCAGAGTTCGGCAACTCGCCTGCTTAGCTGTCTCTGCTACGGTCCAATTATTGATACCCCAAACATGTAATGGAGCCATTTCCCTTCTGTGCTTTTACACATAAAACAGTAGGCTGTGTATACTGGGACAAGGTCAGACCATTGTTCTGTAATATTATTCCCATTTTCACTAATCAGGAGGCCAAGTTTAATAGCCTTACAATAGCTCATGATAAAGTTAACTGTTGCTTTGGCAAGAATCCGTCCCCATAATAGAAAAAAAAATAACACTACAAAATAAGGTCCAAAATCAAGATTTCACTGGAGAGAGTGTCTCCACGAGTCCCATTCCCAGCAATGACAGCATCACCTTAACAAAAACTGATATGCCATCTAGTGAATAAAGATATCACAACTCCTCATTAAAAATATTCTGGGGACTTGTTGCACATGACAAGATTCCTTATTCCCTCGAAAAACTAATGAGAGGAAACCTTTGGTGTCAGTATCACTGGATATAGAAGTCCCATACATTCTTCTAAATTGTCAATGAGGTTCGTGTGATATAGCGATCTTCAAAGGTAGCTGCTGGTTACTTCAACTCTCAGTCTTAACGACTCTTACAGCAAAAACCATGAGAAATTCTGCATGCCAAAATATTCATCCCCCTTTCCATGAGCCCTACTGCTAATTCCGATCATTTCCCCTCTCACAGAGACCCTTGATTTTCCCAATATATATAATTTCTGCTAACCAAAACAACTGGGTTCACGATAGGTTTTTTGTTTTGGCTCAATGATCTGTGGGACTTCATTTATGTCCATTAAACCGCACAACTTGGAAGATTTATCCACTAATTACTGTCAGTCTATCCCTTTTGGGATCCCTTCTTTTCATCATCTCTTTCAAAACTTGGGGTTTCCCACCACATTTCACTCTAGATTTCCAGCCCCCTTATTTTCAGGTTTTTTCTCAACTTTTGCCCACAATTTCCAGGTCTGGAAACCTCCACTCCAATTTTCACATTTCCAATGAGTGCTTCCATATGATGGCCTACTTTTTTCTAACCCATAACTTCAAGCAGGATAAGGAGGTCTTCCCGTCTTAATAAGATTAAGGGTTGGGGATATGGTTAGGATTAGGGTTTGGGTACATGGTTAATTTTAAGGTTCAGATTAGGTAAATGATCATGTCGAAAATATTTTGAAATGCCATGACTTATAACTTATGGCTGGAAAAAAGTGTGGTAAAAGTGGATAACATTAGTGCCTGTCCTTTTATAAGAAGGTCCCACCAAATATTGGGATGGCCAGAACTTTTTATGACCCCAAAATGATGCAATATTGAACACATGATCCATGAATCAATGTCTCAATGACACTTGATCTTTGATGACTTCCAATGGCTTTAATGACCCCAAAACCGTAGGCTAAAAACGTCATATAGACATCCATGAGCAAATGAGGTATTACAATTGATTCGTCAGGGGCTTATGATGTTGTGCAGTATCGTCTTGATGAATGGCTACCTCATGTTGTCATACTTGGGGACTTTCTATAATGAAAATCTACCATAAAACTTTTAAAAATATTAAAAATGACCTCAGATGGGCCTCTGGATGACAAGTGACCTCCCTTAGCTAACACCTTGATAAACCTATTCAGGGCCACAAGTGTTTCTAAGCATCATCAAAACCCTTACAAAATAAGCCTGAAAAGGGGACCTTTTTATGACAAACACCCACATTGAAAAAAGTGATCCTATCATGCCTTTCCTGACACAAATTACCAAATTATTCCTTAAACAAGTGAAATCCTCTACTGGGCAAATCCTAAAGCTACAGCCCCAAATAACAGAACTGTAGGTTGTTGGCCAATATTTAGGCCAAGTAAAAAAAAAAACTTGTTTTCTCGTCCTAACTTTTTGAAAAAGGAGGAGGGCAGTTTTTTTTTTTTTTTTTTTTAATTGCCGATCCAAGAGGGGGGAGGGTCCTTTCCAAAAGGCAACAAAAGCTCCCCAAAAGTTGACTTACTTTCTTCAGACAATCACAGGTCATGTTTTTGCTCCAAAAGGCAATTCTCCAACTAACTTTTAACCTTGAACATGTGCCCTTAATAAATTAAACACAAATATAGAAAGTTAAACAAGACATTTTGCATACTGTACAGTCTTTTTTTAATGTTTTTCTCCCTTCTTTCTTTCAGTATAAACAGCTAAGCAAGAAACAAATGTTTTCTGAATTCACAAAATTATTAGTGTGGTCTTTGGAATTCTTTGGACAACATTAATACCAAGCCTGAGTTACCAGTCAACAAGTGCCCAACGGCCAGAAAAAAAAAAAGAAAAAAAAAAAAAAAAAAAAAAAAAAAAAACAAAAAAAAAAAAAAAAAAAAAAAAAAAAAAAAAAAAAAACACTGATATTGACCAAATATTTACCCCACACTTCAGTTTTTCACATGATTTTATAATCAGACATTTCATAATTTGTTTTCTTTGAATGTTTTTTTAAAAATTTTTTGTTCTTCATTCTCTCTTTTTATTGATATCAGATCAGTGGATCTTTTAACTTACTGTATCGATTCATGCTCGACCTACTGTGAAAAAATTGTACAATTTACAAAAGATTAAAACCCACTGGTCTCTCACAGATTATTGCAGGGTTGGCAGTTTTCATTGTAACTTGTACCAAATTTCTAAACGTTTGGTCTACTACGTCTAATATTTGAATATTTGTTTCTTTTTCACACATACTAAAACTAAAAGTACAATTTTAACACAACTAACTCCCAACTACAAACTGCTCCAGCAAGTTCTCTGCCGTTTTAAATTCACCACATTTGGCACATTTGAATTTGTTTGTAGCTTTCTATATTTGCCAATGTTGAAGTACAAAACCATATTTGTGACCCTTGATTAATACTCATCTTTAAAAAACCCAAACCTTCGGCCCCGCCAATTTCATTTTCTTATTGTAAATTTAGGACCACTGTGTTGTAAGCTTCAAATGAATATTCTTTGACCATCCACTTCTTAGTACAGTACCCCGCTGTACTTGCAAAATCTAAACACATCTGTTGGTTTTTAGCTCACAAATATGAATTTTGGTCTTAATCGGAAGAATGATAATGGCCCTATTCCGCCGATGACAGTGATTGAACGCAATTTTCTGGGTATTTTTCCCGTTCTTTCTTTCTGAAAAGACAATCTGTATTAAAATGGCGGCCTCTAAACATTACTCAGAAAACAGGAAGTACATTGATATTCGTTATTTTTCCTACTTCCAGTCGTTATTTTTATTTTGATGCAACGTTTTAGTGGCGATACACGGTGCTAAATTAATAAAATAAAATATCGACTGTAACAAAGAGAAGTACGTCCACCAGGGAGATTTCAATATTCATAGACTTTTATCACATGCGTCATAGACTCTACCTGTTCTGACGTACGCATAAATAGACGGCTAAATTAATAAAATAAAACTAACCGACTGTGAAAGAGATGACGTTCCACAAGGGAGCTTTCAATATTCATAGACTTTTATTACAGGCGTCATAGACTCTAACTGTGCTGACGTACGCATAAATAGACTGCTAATTAATAAAATAAAATACCGACTGTGAAAGAGATTACGTTCCACAAGGAGAATTCAATATTCATAGACTTTTATCGCAGGCCTCATAGACTCAACCTGTGCTGACATACGCATAAATAGACTGCATAAGAGAACAAATTTAGCCAACTAAAATGTGAATGTACTCAGATTTTCGATGAATTTTCGAGAAAACAACAGAAATTAATAAAAAAAAAAACTTTTTTTGATGCGCACCAAAACGCATGCGCGCGAGGAGCGAGAACTAGTATATTTTTTTACTGGCCTTAGGCCCTAAACTTTTTTTACATGTCATTACAATCCAAATGTAATGCTGCAGCTGCTTACGTGATATAATCTTGGATAGTGCCGCAACATGCACTAATTATCCTGAAACTGTCACGGATGAATGTAGTTTTACAAAGAAAACCCTACCACCGATGACGCTCTTACTCTGTTGCACTCATTAGTCTATCGCATATCAACATGCATAGAACCTAACCTAACTTAATGCTCACTCATCGGAGGCCTAGACATCTGAGAATAGAGTGATGAGAAAGTAGACCAGAACCTTTACTTCCTATTAGGAATTTTTTTCCACAGCTCTGAATTTTCCCATGTTACATTTGAGGAAATTACTAGTCCTCATGACTCAGGAAGCTGCACTCATATTCTGCATGGCTGCATGCTTCACAGATGTGAGAACTGAAGCCTACCCCCGAATTTTTGTCAAAAATAACCTTTTCACTATACAACATCGTCTTGAACGCCAACCTCTGGTACTCTTGGAGACACGCTTCATCTTTTGTTATTTTATACAGGAAATAATCAGCGAGAGGCATCTCCCTCTGGCAAACACACTACTTCCAGTCTGCCTTCCCAGGGGCGTTTAACTCCACTGACGTCAAGCAGCAGCTACGAGCTTTCCACAGCATCATCCCCTGGCACAACATTTCATGACCCCATGCATCGCTCAACTAACAAAAAAACCTTGACCTCCTGATCAGGGTATCATACGATATCCAATACCACAGGCAAAGCTTCTTGGGTATGATTCCCCAGGGAACTTGGATCCGTGATAGAGCATAGGGTCGGCTGTGATTGGACTGGCATGGGGAATGGTTTTCCGTTAACCCTAGGTTTTCCTAAATTGGTTTTGGCAGCGGATGGGTTTCCATGCACGCACACTAAACGGCTGGATTCATAAACATTACAACTTGTTATTTTTATCCAACCATCCATCCATCCGCAAGTCTGTCATTTTGTTCTGAATTAATTACAGTGCTTGTTTTGTCTTATGTCCATTTTTACTAATTAGAGCTATTTACTCATTTAAATTTCAACATCCTAATGTTGCTACTTTTCAAACTCACAATTTCACTCATTTCTGCAGTTGCAGTTAGTCCAGTTACATTTGGTTAAAATAGTTTTCTATTACTTTGATATCATTGATTACAGAAAGCATTTCTACTTACCAAGTTTTAAATTTTAATTTTAGAATTCTAAAAATTGTATAAATTATTGACTGCACAAAAGTCCTTCATATAATAATAAAAAATGCCAAACATAGCTGCATCACACTAAAAAGTAAATACACATCCCAGTATCTTTCTACCAGGATTAATTTCATATCATACCACTAGTGTTCAACACTTGGTGGTTATAAAAAGGAGGGAGAATTTAGGAACCCACCTGATATGTAATCTGGCATTCTGTGCTGAAGAAATAGGGCCTACTATTTTCAAAACTATTTTTTGTAATTGTTAAAAGTAACCTTTTATTATCCTAGCACATTTATTTTTGTTTATGATTCACTAGGTATCCTCAAGAAAATGTTAGTTCCAAAATTTCAGTTGATCCTGTGTTGTAATTTGTCCATTTACGGACAGAAAATACAAAAAAATGAATTTCTCCTAGAGTAGATCAAATTTGCATATAAAATTAGGCACACATACTATACTAAAAAAAACCTTTGTTTTCAGATAACGACATCAACTGTACAAAGCTCTTTCTGAGTTGGTACTGTGTGCTTTAGACGTTTGTACGACAGAGACCTTACACTGTCTTTGAATTCGCATTGTACTAAAGCACACGGTTAAAAGGTATTACAGGAGAGCTATTGCATGTATGCACCACTAGCATGCCCTCAAAGTGCGTATTCTTAGGCCAATGGTTCATATGATATAAAAAAATCTCAGCTTCTTTTAGGTTAATCGGGGAGGGGGGATGAGTTGTGTGTCACGAATCCCCTTGTATGTTTGGAACATGTTTCTTTATATGTGAAAAAAAAAAGGATTGCAAACCATTAATTATGTGTAAGGCCATGTACCCCCACCCTCTAATATCCACTATACGGGGAGGACTCCTGAAAAATCCTTTCCACATATAGGATCATTGGTGGCTCCACCTAATGCGACTCATGATACCATACCAGATGCAAATACTTATTAATTTTATTTTTTTTTAAAACCATTATATGCAGACATGCAATTTGATCCAGATAATAATGGGGAAATACATGATTTGAAACAAACCACTATGAAAACTACTAAATATTCAAACATCAACCTTTATTGTTAGGCCTATAGGCCTATAGACTTAAATTTTGATCAACCCTCAACTCACCTGAAGGCTATTTTGTGCATTGTGAGGAAAAGGCAAAACAAATGGTCACTTTTTGGGTACCAAAAATTGTCCCAATTTCTAAACTTGATCAATATTGTTCAATTTTTCTTTCACTAATATGTCTTAGAGTACTCTTGACATTGTAGTTTTCGCTGATTATTCCAATAAGAAATACATTTTTTAGTGTGGGCATCACAAAACTCGCCTATCCACTAAAGTGTGGAAAAACACCTTCTTCACATAGTGTTAAACCATGAGCTGACATCAACAACACCAATTATTACTCAAACCAAGAACAACAATATCAAAAAAGCCAGCCAAAAAAATATCATTGTAGAGTTTCATGTATGTAAAAGTTAGGTGTACTTTTACTAGCATGCATCAAAACAACCCTGGTGTCGCCATGTTCAACATTCTCAATCCCAAGAGCACAGTTCATACAATACACCCATACATTGTAACACTGACATATTGGCACTGGGGATAGCTAGGATACCTATTGACCAGTGGTTACACTTTTAGGAGTTCAGCTCCAATAAGGATCTCTGCATTGAGTCCTTGGGTTTAGATTATTGACAGCTTGATTGACGGCATACATGATCTGGAAGCAATTGGCTATGATGTCTGTATGCAGGAAATGTCTACTAGTTATTCTGCTCCTTGGAATTAAATAGGCAGTAGTGTCACATTTATGACAGCCCTTGTAGGCCTATTATTTTGGAGGCATTCCATTTTTCCTTTTTGTTTTCCATGAACTTAATTAGTTCCGACCTCATTGGTACGTTTCTTGTTTAAAAAAAAGCACATGTTTAGCAAATAATGTGTCTCCATTTCATGCAGCACAAATTTCAACAAAGAGTATTTTCGTTGAAATGCAAAATGGTGGGCACACCGGGTGCTTCTAAACCTACATATTATTTTTTAATTGGTATTTTGTTAAATGACCAAAAATTTCAACTTACTTGTTTTACAAAAAATAACATTTGTCAAGGAATGGCACAAAAAACCTTTTTTAAATACTGAACAGTAAAAAAATAATTACAGCCAACTAAAAACACATTAACAAGTTTGGCTCTATGAAATGTGAAAAAAGCAATTCGCTTTTTTAATGCATTTTGACCCACTTTTTTTTTTCGGCCACTAATTTTTTTGTTTTTTGAAAATTTTAACAAAATCTTTCAAGTGAGCACAAACCTAAAAAAATGTGCTAAACGCCAATTTTCAACCAATGCAACACAGTCTCTGAGACCTTTTTTTCCTATGGCTAACCGAACCAAATTAAACATTCACATACACACCACTACATGCTTAAATTCATGCATGCTACACACATACATACACATACACGCCGAGGACAAACGGGTATCAACATATCCCCTTTGCTTTAAAGCCAGACGGGATAAAACATTGTCATCTTTGCAGCACTCAATTCCTGGTTGAGCAGAAAATCTAATCAATTCCAGTATTCAAACGCTGCAGGCTACATGTTAAAAGTGCAACTTTTGTTGGGTTTCAGTCTTGCTTATATTCAGTACATTTCAAAACACATTGTCACCCCAACTTTTCCCAATTTTGATGTCAACTCCTCGGCAATCCTCAGGCCCAACAAAAATTGACATGCACCTATTTCACTTCCCTTCTTAAGAATCCCCAACAGCATGCACCAGCTTTAAAAATTTAAAAGAAACTGAGCATAAATATGTTCAAATTTCATGAAATTTCTTATAACAAACCCAAATCAACAGGTTTCCTCTAAGGCATTTTACGACGAGAATATATAAATTTCTGAAGTACGCTTTCTTCCTTACCAACTTAGGACCTTTACTTCAGATCACAAATTTCTGGATCTGATATGATTATTGTAACTCGTAACATGCGACTGTCAAGCACCTTCAAGAAATAAAAGGAACTGTTTGGGCCAACGCCAGATTGGTGTTGGGCCAACAATGTCACCGGTGAACGACAAGTTTCCAATTTGTCTTTTTATATTTCTTTAGTGAAGGGACACCACAAGGGGCAACCGACGTGCTAAGGTGACGTATAGCTGCTTCAATGAAGTACCACACTTTTTTGGTAACATTTGCAGAGGCAATCACGGGGCACATGGGGTAAATAACTTTGTGTCAGTGCATAACCACATATGACAACGAGTTTGACTTATTGGTCAATAGATCATCAGTTTCAGGAAGAGTGATTAACATTACATTAAAAGTATTCCTGCTTGTAAAGGTTTGTATAAATCAAAGGCTTCAACTAAGGCAAGGAGGGGTGGAGTAGAATGACCAATTTTACACACAGTGAAGGTGGTTAAGGCCAGGTTAATGACACCTCAACCCACTTGTGTAACTTGTGTCCTGCATCGTGGGTTACTTAAACATCAAACCTTTAATCTTTTTATTTCAGGTTTCCAATTGGCGCCCGCGGGCCAAATCCGCCCGTCGATTATTGATTTTTGGCCCTCAACTTGTTCTAAATATAAAGGGAAATACAATTTCATGTGTATTTGGCCCTCAGTTGGGAGCTTAAAAATGTTCATGATTATCGCCCTTCAGGTAATATAATTGAAGCACCCCTGTTTAAGTGCTGTCTTACGGACATGCAGGAATACATTCAGCCTTATTCTTTACCCCAAGCCTGCACTGGGGCCAGTGAGGGTTGGGTTTCTGATCAGCCTCCTCCCTCCTATTCCCACTGCTTTACACAAGACAGGTACCATTTTACTTTAAATGCCTAAGATAGCCTGATCTTTTGCACAAATTTGCACTTGTGATTTTTACGTAGTAAATTTTGTATTGGAAATAAAACAAACCAAAATAGAATCAAATTTCATCAATTGTGCAAATTACAATTTTCCTAAAGTTGTCAGCCTCAATTCAAACACTTGATCATTGTTGTACCGACAGACTCCCCCTAAATATAGTTTTTTTTTTAAACTAGAATTTAGAGGCAGAATCTGTTTCATATGCCTTGCAATAAAAAAATAACTGAGCAAACATGTTGTTGTTTTATGCACTACTAAATGTATTTGTGGGCACCTATAGGCCATATAACAACACCTGCTTGTCAACATCTATCAAATGTTACATCAAATTCAATGAAACTTGTAATTACCTATGGGGTGAACATTCTCAAATAAATAAGGCCATCATAACCATTGTAATCAAGAGTCACACCTTTTATATGAAAAATTTCACACAATATTTTTATGTAATGAAATATACTACGGTGAATGGCGTTTTAAATACCATCAGATAAGGCTCTCTAAGTACGTATGAAGGGAATGGGAAGGGTGAATTATGTTTGCAGTGGGCTAAGAAATACGTTAGTGCATGGATCCAATTTAGTTTATCCTTAGGGAATTCTCATTTATCTCCCCTCCAGACCTAAACCTTCCACTCACCACCAGGTATTTGAAATATCCCCAATCTGCAAAGGTGTCGAGAAGACAAACACTTGACACAAGCAATAGTGACCCCAAAACCCCCCAGAAATCCATTGAAAACACTTGTAATGTACAAGGTATCTATAAAAAAAAGTGTTTACTGGCGAAGATGCTGCTACTACTGCATGCTCGTTACTGTTGTTGTTTATAAATTCAATTGTATGTGCTGCTTGGTGGTAGCATGGATGTATTTCAGTATGATCCAGAGATTCTGAATCAAGGTCCAGCTTCAACTTGTTAAAACCAATGTGACTGTGGATAGGACTGTGGATGCATGAACTTCTATACGTTGGCCTACAGACTTCCCAAAATCACACCAGAAAAGCAAAGCAACTCTTTACACTTTAAATTGGGTTCAAAAAAGCACATGCTCACAAAAAAGAGAACAAATCCCCCAATGCGATACCAAACTATACCCAAATTGTCTATCTTCAGATACTAATTATGTCACTTGGCAGGCCTCCTAAGAAAAACAGGCCATGGCCTCTTGCTCTCTTTTTGCAGAGTTTTAAGCTCATATTTCATTATTCTTCCACTCCCAGTTCCAGGACAGACTTACAGATTGGCCACCTTTGCCTCCTACATACACCAGAAAAGGATATAGCAAGGTTAATGAAAAATATCATTGGTTGCACATTACCAACATTGCAAGGTTGACATACTTTGGCTTGCAGTGATAACAACCCTATGTGTTATTTAGCCGGAAGAGATGCTATTTGAATGAATTGATAAAGTTTTTTTTTTTAATGGATCTGTTGGTTATGCTTCAAACTAAAAATATAGATAAGTGGGTATGATATTAGTGGGGATGATTTGAATCAATGAAGAGGCATGAAAAAGAACTACTTCACCCCCAAGTGATAAACAACAGAAAATAGTGGGGAATACAAAGAAGGGCTATTGACAGGAAGCAAAACAAGAGTACGGAGATATGGCTGACCAGAGCTGGGCTTTTTAGCTTATTTTATAAACTTCTAAGTTATGGTATCACTGGACCAAGGATGTCATTCAAGGTTATCAGACCCTAATTAAATGCATTCCACCAGTTCATATAAATACAGAATTTACTGATAAGACCGCAGAAAGCATGTTCTTTTGATTTTGACAAAAACCGCCAGAAGGCACAATGCTTGATATCATTATATAAATTCTGACGTTTTATTTTTATGGGCCAAATTTAGATTTCCCTATTTTGATTATTACTTTTAAGTAGCCATATAAAATATAAATAAACTAAACATCAAAATCCGTCGTAACCTATGTTATTTTAAATCTTATTAAAATAAAACTAAACCTAGTTGAATTTATAACTTAGGCTACAAATATTAATTAACTTTAACTTCTTACATGAATATTATACTTGATTCAAATTTAACCTATCAAAAAAATCAAGTAAAAGTTCTTGAAGAAGTGCTACAAACCATATGGCTCAAACTTGCATTTTTAACCACAAATCTGGTGGAATTAAAGAAGCGACACTGGGCACATTTGGAAAAATAGGTGCCCTCAAGATTTGGTTTTTCAAAATCGAGATTTTGCTGGTTTGTTAAAAGCTGCTTTATATACAAAAGCCTCACACGAAATGATTAGAACCAAAATCAGCTTAATTATGGTAAAAGGAACACGGATTTTGTAATTTCGCGTCGCCGGCGACGCGAAATTCAGCAGACGAAAATGGCGTTTTTTTTAACACAAGAACACGCTTGCCGTATGCATGTTTCCACATTGCACCTGTTTGGACCAGTCTTAACCTTTGTGGTTTTATAGTCAAGTTGAGTACGAGTCAAAAATATTCATGTAATATACACATTTGTTGATAAAGTTATGGAAAACTTAAAGTTAGGGCCTACCAAATTTACCTGGATATCTTTATCCTCAATCAATATCCCTATTGTTTTGGGGTATGTTATTTTTATGTTAAAATATATCTCTGTTCTTCCAATGGCCTAGACTATCATTTGGAGAGCAAATTAAAGAAATTTCATCTTTTGTGAAATGTGCCAGTGCCGCTTTAAGTAAAGAGCTTGAGGCTGTGCCCAAGTGAGTGACCAATCTGTACGTTGCCCAAGTGAGTGACCAATCTCAGTTGTACGATTTTACCACCTAGACACGGAGCAATTCTTGCAACAAAGTACTGGAATTCCACTGAAATGAAGTAAAAGTATTCTTCAAAGGTGCTTTAAACTTGCTGCTACGGGATTTCTTTCATTCAGGTAGACTTTCATTCAGTACTATTTATCTTACATGCCCACCTACATATCCCATATTCTGATGAGAATGAACACGTACAGTTTCTCTTTCACAATACACTTCCAAAAACTCATTAATCAAAGCTCAAGTTTGATGCCAATACACATAGGGGGGGGCCGTCGTCGACACACCTTATGTCGACATCCATGTCGCGACAAGCCATTTTGCGACCATGTCGCCGTTATTTTCTCCCGAATAGACACCGACGACACACGAAACCGGGGGCAAAAGTGACGAAGTATCGCCTCCAAAAAAAAATGCAATTTTCAACCTAGCAATCTACTTTTCTTACCCATTTGATTACTATTTAATTATTGATTCCATGTTTCAGTAACAGAGGACGAAAACAAAGTTTTATACATAAAAATGCACCACGGCCGTGCAAAAGACCGTGTTTCAACTTCGCACGCGGAATATCCCTGTTGAGTTGACAGGGGCATGAACGTTTGTACCAAATGATAATACATGCATACATCGAGGTATTTCCCCAAATGAATCCATCGTAATTCACCATTTGTTGATTGGTCGTATATATAGAGGGTGAGAGATACCAGGGGGGGCGAGAAAGGGAGAAAGTATATCCAACTTTAAATACAATAAAAAATTACCCGGGACTAGAATTTATTTTACATGGGTGTATTAATTAAACTTCGGGTTAGTCGCCCATATTCTGGAAAACATTTTGTTTCAATGAGAAAACACAAACGGAAGTTGGATTTTCAAAATTGGCGGCGCGCCGCACAATAATTGGATGGCAATTGGGAGGAATATAACTCAAAAAATTATTGGACTAGTCAACTTATACGGTAGTTTTCTAGAAACCTTAGGTCATTTTCAATTTTTAAAGGGTACTTTCTGTTACTAAATCTGCAGTTAATTGTTATACTCCATGAATTGGGAAAGGCTATATTGAACTTCTATGGGCAAGTTTTTTTGGCGTTGATGTCAGCTCGTGGGTGCAGGCACATGGTACATATGGTCACATGATTTGAGTTGTGGGGTTGATGATGCATTTGGCCCGCCGGTCGCATGTAAATTGCAAGTTATGTCGACATTATGTGCCGTCGGGGAAATTTTTTTAGCGATTGTTATGTCTGACAGAAAAATAAGATACGACGACAGCCCTATAACTCGCTATTGACAAAATAACTCGCTGCGTATGATGCCCACGGTATGATGTCTAAATGGTTCACATGTACACATGGGCCATTGGACTTTGAAACATAGGAGGATACTAAGAAGCTTGTGTACTCCACTTTGCCTGAAGTTGAGACAGTGACATCCCTGTGTCTTGGCCGGTTATATCATTAGATGTACCAATTGACTCAATATCCTGCTTCTCATACAAGCTCACCCAAAAAAGCAAATGCTACCAGGTGGAAAACACAACACCTCTGATTATAAGTTCTTCTATTTTAGGTTCCACCAGAAATATTAAAAGAAACATGGGGAACGAGTTGGCGCAGCTATTCTTCCCCCCGCCCTTCACCATAGGTCCCGGGTTTCAAACCACGGTAGGGGCTCTTCTCTGTGGCTTTATTGAATTTTGGTTTAAGATCCATACTCGTTCCCGCAGGTTTCTCCAGGCGTACCCGGTTTCCTCCTGCTCGAGCTTCTTGGCCATAAATCTGTTCTGGTATATGGTTCTATGATGTGCTGAGCGCCTTCCATGGCTGTCGCACAGCGCCCCATCTTGAGCCCGTTTACGTGGATAGTCGAGCGTTAAAAATACACATTATTAATATTATTATATGTGAATTGATCTGCTCCAGTCTAATGGCAGCAATTATTTTACTGAGATATTGGCCAAAATAAGGAATAAACAGGCGAGGTAAGAAAATGGTAATTTGGTCGTGTGTATCAAAGCAGTGAAGCATACTGTAAAAGTGATAATTTTCGCGTGTGTAATTTTTCGCGTTTCAGCGATTTTGAAAATTTTTGCTTGTTTTTAAATTCGCTCTTTTTAGCTGTCCTACATAGACTTACACACAAAATAAACATTTTCGCGGGTTTTTAATTTCGCGCTAGCTCAGAAGCGCGCGAAAAGCGCGAAAATTAATGTAGCGCGAAAATTTCCACTTTTACAGTACTAGGTGCAAGAAAAGCAAACTCTTGTTTCTAAAAAGTTAATTCTTATGGCTCTACAGATAAGTATTTTAAAGGCTCAAAGTTCTTTTTTTTTAAACACATTTTTGTGACTAATATTCAGAATTCGCATAAAATTATGTTCAAATAAGTCCTCACAAGGCTAGTCCAATGTCACTGGCTCTTGGTATGGTTTCTTAATTGACCACAACCATTTGGGAAGCCATTTCAAAAGCCACTGCCTTATAGGCCTACAGAAATACCAGAGGTAACAGGGTTAATTAAATTGTCAAATTCACTTCTTTTAGCCCTAATTGTTCAGATAGGGTTGTTTCTTCAGAACCATTTGCAGCCCCGTTATCTGTAAAACTGGTAAGTCATTACTTCTGCAATCCCAAATGTTCAATCTGTTCTGTGTTGACCCCACAGAGTTCTTTTTAGGTCATACATGGATGTACACATTTTGCGGTTACAAGGAAAAAGTCAACTCACCTTTCTCCAACTTCACACAGGCATGTGAGTCATGCGTTACAATTCCTTGAACTTGCCAACTGTCAAAAATGAAATAAGAAAGAAAAAACTGATGTCAGCAAAATAGAGGAAATACATGCTATCCCACTCAATATTATTATTGTTGGCCTGCATAATATAGGGCTCTCTCCCTTTACTAATATGAAATAGGACTCTCACTTTACTAAGAACAGACAAACAGATCACAGGCTATTTTCATGAAGTGGGACCAATTGGGTATGTAAACAGTATTTCCATACTTTATCAGGAATACAAAATTCAACTCTTGCCAATACATTCCTAGAATGTCAACATTTTGTTGAAATATTTGCAACATTGCAATATAATAGTGATATTTTGTTGAAAGTCAACATTGTTAATGATCATCTAAGGTATATTAGATACAAACAATTTTAAAAAATCGACTATGATATGAAAAAGAGTGAGGATGGGAAAATGCTATTAACACCACAAGTTTTTAGTGTGGATCCTTTTAGAAAAAATTCAAATGAAAGAATTTTTTAACAAGTTTGATTGTTTTTTTTAAAGGTGCTTGTTCCAATTTAAGTATATTGTGTTTTCTACTTTATGAGAGCCTGGCACATACGTCCCATAAAGTGCCGTGGGAAACAAACTTGCGGTTTTTTGTTTTTATCTTGGGAATGAAATGGATTTGAGGGCTCAAATTTCAGGACGACAAACAAAATACGGCCTTTCATCTGATATTAAAATGGATACTACTTCTGGGTAAATCAGGGGTTCCCAAAGACGATCGGAACATGCAACTGTAAAATTAGAGAAGGTTGATTTTTTTTTCCAATAGAGGTAAGCACAGTGCTATGTGTTGAACTATTATTTTTAGTTCAAATTATTTATAGATTTTTATTTATTAGACAAATTCAATAAATGGTGGTAGACCCCTTCCAACAACCGCATTGTGCTGGTCCTAAAATTCATAATTATATGATTAATGCGCTTTGATGATTTGTATTAAGAATGCGTAAAAACACCAAGTTATTAAAAAGTATGCAATCGATCATGATCCAATATTTCATAAGATTCTTTCTAATTGATTCAATAGGCCCTATATGATGTAATCAGCCAATCAGGGCAGGAAAAGAAAAGCTTTAAGTGTTACCATATTTTGATGGTTAACTCAAGAGATCATATCCTTTTATATAATGTAATGGGCCAAATCAGAGATAATGTAAGAACAAATAGTAAACCCCAGGGAGTTATGCACGATTATCCGATTCTACAATTTCCATTCAAGACCTGGGCACTCAGTATGTTTGTAAATGGTTCCATTTTCCCGTGTGGAATTTTTCAAAATTCTGCAATTTTTACGCATTTTAACCCTGTTTTTAAATTCGCTTTTTCTGTTTGTACCCAAATAGACACACAAAAAATAAACATTTTCGAGTGAGTTCTTAATTTTGCACTTGCTCAGAAGTGCACAGAAAAATGTGAAAATTAATGTAGCACAAAAATTTTTACTTTTACAGTATTTATTTTCAAAACAAAAAAGGTTAAAATTCTTTGATATCAATTCCATACAACAGTCAGCAATGAATTGCTTCAGAAATCACAGAAATGAACTCAAGATGACTCCTCAAAATGTTTTAGTAGCAATTAATCAGGTTTAGTAAACTCTGAGGTGAATACTAATTACAAGCTAATCTCTCCCACACTGCCACAATGAATCTGGTATGACGTGGAATTGAATTATTTACAAATGTATCACAGAACATTTTTATGCCGGTACAGTACAGGAGTTGAATATTTTAATACAGTTGTTCAGAACAAAATAGCCAGTATCACAATCATCACAAATTCTTGGAATCATTATTCACTGGTTGTAAGTGGACAAGTGCATTTTGTTTTTGAGATAGCTTGCTTGGGAAAAAGAGATATTACATCACTAAATGTTTTAGGATAATTTGGTCATAAGTTCCCTAAAATTTATCTATTCCTTATTAAAGCTGCATTATGTCGGTATATCTAGCAATGACAGTAAATAGTTTATTTTATAAAATGTTAACTTGGAGATACACTTTTCCCTATCCGTAAGCAAAATACAACACTCATCCTTGAATTGAAATTCAAACACATTTTTTGTTTTTACTAAAATCTATAGGTGGCACTTATTCAGAAGAATACAGCACCCTTAATGCTGCATTTTGATCCTCAAACAATGACATCAGAAAGCCAATTACCAGTGCTGCCATACACGCATTATGGTGATCAATCATAATAATTCCATGTCAGATGTTACACGCAATTATGCCATATGATACCGACTAATGAAAAAGTCCCTGAGTCGCGACCAGAGACTAATCACTCCCTCCATTGTCTCTCATTCACCACCACACTGGTACGAGGACATAGCCTTGTGCAAAGCGGCTTAATAAAGCAGATGTGAATCACTGATTGTCATATATAGAAGATAAGGCTGGACAAATGCAGATAAAATCCCTGAGCAAAAAAATAGGAATTAGCACAAAGTGCTCGACAAAAAAATGTCAGTTAGAGTACAGCTGCATTTTGTTGAGGTAAAACTCAGAACCCAACTCATTCTGTGTTTCTTATTCTATACAGTCCTTGATTCCACCATTGTCACGGATTGGAACTAGGCCACCCTGCACAGAGACAAATAGGCAAAAACAAGGGAGGGGGGAAAATATTTTCCAAGAGTCTCAAACTCAGCTAATGTGAGTCAAAACAAAATGTTTATCTTAAAAATCAGCAGCCCGTTTCTGATACATAAATTGGTTTAACCTCTT
Organism: Ophioderma brevispina; assembly: GCA_023653785.1. Lineage (NCBI taxonomy): Eukaryota > Metazoa > Echinodermata > Ophiuroidea > Amphilepidida > Ophiodermatidae > Ophioderma > Ophioderma brevispina. The sequence goes on along the minus strand of JAMKCH010018972.1, from coordinate 498 downwards.
GTTATCAATTCTGATTTGCTTTTCATGCTCAAACCTTGGCATGGATTACACTGGCGCAAAACTAAGTGCTGTTTGACCACACAGGGACGACTATTTTTAGTTTCACCAGAAAACCCCAGAAGCTAGGCATAGAACAGTTTCACCTTCAAACCACAATTACATAATCCGAATCCCTATTAATATTTGATTGACGGGGAAACAGAAGCACAAAAAACAAACCAATTATTCCATTCTTACATTTAATCGTGTAATAATCAATCTAAAACCAAAACCACAAAGCGCAAAAGATTTTTCATCTCCTGGATAATACTAGGCATCCCGCGATAAACTCATAGTCGAGCTTGGCTCTGCAATAAAACTTGTCAAAGGATACCCTGGCTGTCAATAGTACGTGAAGGAGGCTGTCAAAGTGGTAATCTTCGCATGTGTAATTTTTCGCGCATTTGCAATTTTCAGCATTTTCACTTGTTTTTAAATTAGGGGTTTTTTTTCAGCTAC
>JAMKCH010018971.1:0-63050 GCA_023653785.1 Ophioderma brevispina | reverse complement strand
GTCAGATTCAATAGACGAACTCTACACAAAGCACCACAACATCATGGCAACTGTAATACAGACAACTCTTTCAATCTTACAAATTGACTGATACTGTATAAGTCTTAGTATAGTATCTTATAGCCAACTCTGCAGAAAATGTTCTGATGGTAGTTAATAAATGATTGTAGGAGGTTTCAATTTCCTTTAAACCTCCCAGATAGGATGCTAATGCATAGACCATTAAGATAATGTATCTGGTAATGTTCAGAAACAACAACTTGCACTTAGTCAATTTCACTACCCAGTGATCCCACAATAACACTCCACAGCCCCACTTGTCTCTAATTTATTAGCAGTAAATTCTTGCTTTCCATAGGTTTAATATTCCTGCATCTTTGTTTGAAAAATTACAAGACTGAGGACAATTAATGTATTAAATTAATTAACATATGACAAAGGGAACAGTGTTTTGATAAACAACCAACACAATACTGTGAAATGACAGTTGTAGTTAGGACTCTAATTGTTTGTGTTTTTATCTTTGTTTTTCTCCGGAGTTGCCTGTATTACAGTTGTCATGATGTTGTGGTGCTTTGTGTAGAGTTTTTCTATTGAATCTGACACCCCTTAATACATCAAATCAAACTATTTGATGCAATTTGACAATGCGGGTTGTCTGTTGTACTGATTAACTGTTCATAAGAAGGCTATGCATTTAAATTGTAATATGCATGCCTCTGAAGAGGCATTCATTTTCTTTTTTACCTTCAAGTGAATAGTATTTTAAGAGGAAGATGGTGTTTGAATGGGTAATAGTGGTTCTTATTATACAAAGTCTTTAAAGTTTCCAAATGTCTTGTGGGCAAGAATTGTAGCATTTTGTTTTATAAAACCAGGATTTGTGAAATAGCTTGAAGTGAGTTTATGCAGAAACTAATTAGTATTAGCTAAGTATGTAAACAGAAGTAAACCTGTTATATGGTAGGAACTTTTAGGCATGCACTTTTGATAGAGTAGAAACTTTTAGGCATAAACCTTTGTTAGGGTAAGAACTTTTAGACATAAACCTTGATGGGGTATGAATCCTTGATAGAGTAGGAACATTTAGGCAGAAACCTTTGATAGGGTAAGAACTTTTAGTATAAACCTTTGATAGGGTAGGAACAAGGCATAAACCCTTCATAGGGTAGGAACTTTTAGGCATGAACCTTTTGATGGAGTAGGAACTTTCAGGGATAAACCTTTGAGAGGATATGAACTTTTGGGCATAAATCTTTGATAGGGTGATTATGATGAGGAACAAAACTGACATTCAGAGCAAGATGTTGAGATTAAGCTCCATGTATTAGTCTCACAGTGTGACTCAACACTTTCTTAAAACTTAGGAAAGAGAGAGAGAATCACTGACTTAAAAGTATGATACTATGATGGTATGACTTGATCAGAAACTATTTTTTAGGAAGGTTTAGCCAATTTTTATAATTTTTTTTTTTACTTCAAAAATGTGTAAAATGTATATTTCCTCGGTTTTCGAAAGACAAGTAACCTGAAAAACTGTATTTCCAGATTGTTTTTAGACCTAAAGTGCAAACTGACATTACCGAAGTACAATTTTTGACTTGTTGAAGCATTTTCCCAAATCCTATTGCATGATGGGACTGGTCCAATACCTCCTCTGGGCACTTGTGAAGTTATATGCAATATTAATGTTGTTATATCTGAAGATGACAAGCTAGCTACCTGTGATTTTGTGGTTTGTCTTGTATCCTTACAGCATGGTGACAATGCTATCTATTGGGCAGCCAGACAGGGCCAGACGTCTATCATTGAGTACCTCCAAGAACACAGCTGCCCATTAAATCAACAGAATAGAGTAAGAGATCCTCATGTGGCTCACTTCCTAAGATGTTCACACATTGTACAGGGCATTCTACGCTCAATACTAATCACTTGTTGTGGTTACCCTCTACCAAATCTCTGAATTATTAAATCTATGGAATGCCTACTCCAGTAGAAGAGCCTAAAGGAATTATTTAGCTCTATTTCAAAAGTGTGATTTTCTGCAAAATGACGACTAGTTCTTTTTAGTTGTACAAGCTTTACAAGCTTAAAAAATTGTGACGTACTTCATCAAGTGTAATTTTCCATAAACTGGTGTAACTGTCACAAAGTTAATTTGTATTGTTCTTGCAAAACTTTAAAGTGATGAAAGACATGACTCATTTTGGTGTGTAGAATTTGGCCCAAGTCCTCTGTGAGAGCAAGTGATTTAGGCCTATTGCCCTATGTGGATGTGACTTGCAAGTTGTATCATAAATTAAATGTAACAACTTTACAGTGCACAATAATAAGTAAATATCTTGAAAGTTAGTGTCATCTCTAGCTTTGTACAGGCGATTAGACATTGCAGAAAATAGCAGAATGATTTTCCCCTTAAAATCGCTTCTTCCATTCCATACTTTCAGTTACGTGTTTGTCTTTCCCAATCAGAATTAAGATTTCTTTAATCTAGTCAAAATATCTTCTAGTCCATTTTTATCCCCCTGGCTTGAAAAGCAGAGGGGGATATTGCGAGGATGCGAAAGTCCGTATGTGTATGTATGTGTGTGTTCCAGTTTGGTTAGGTTTTGGTTAGGTTTTCGTTTTTCGCATCTCCTTCGAAAAGTTTAAGTCCGATTTAAACCAGACTTGGGGTTAAGGTGCAATAGGGGTTCCTTCATGTGTGAATGATGTCAAAGGTCATGGACCAAGGTCAAAGGTCATCTGAGGTCATGTTCCAGACTGCCATCTTGCCAGGGGGATTACTCAAGTTTACTTGCTGTATTTTTGTACTTAACCATTATATCTTTGTTGGCTTTTGTGAATGAGATAAGAGCTGAGATGTGATTTGGTTTTGTACACAACAAAAATCAGTATCTACTTTGTCCATTTTGAAACTTAAGCGTAATATTCTGTACTTCAGTAGTTGCTATAAAACCAAAACAACTATGTATCTAGCCAGTAATCCATGTTATCACCACTTTTTGCATTGTACAGTTAATTATTTTTCAACAAAATTAAATGTAGGGTTCTTATTGGCTAAACATTATATTTTACCAACAAATAAATTTTGTCTGAAATGTTTTTGCCAAAATGAAATGGTTGTATATCCCTTTAAAGGTAAAGGCTCATTTAACATGACAGGTTATCTGATAGGTGATGTAGATTGTTTCATTAACAACAATAAGTTTAGATGTAGACAAAGTAAAAGTGGTGTCAACATGTTTTTGTGTATTCTGTCATGCACTAGAACACTGTTGCACAGAAATACATTACATACATTGAAAAGGACACCGGGCCTATGTGCATGCACAGAAACTTGAACCCTAGTTTGTACCTCACAGCCTGCTGTTGCTCTAAATGACTCTGTCCCTATCGGAAGTCAAGCCTGTAAGAAAATGATACAAGTGATCAAGATGTATGTTCTCTCTAGACTGGTGAGACGGCTCTGCATGTTGCTGGTCGTTACGGGCAGATCGAGGCGGCGCAGCTATTAATCAGTCTCGGGGTGAACCCTGATCTACAGGATGAAGACGGGGAGACTCCGTTACACATCACAGCGTGGCATGGCTACACGGCGATTGTCAAGACATTGTGTACGGCCGGGGGTGCTAATGTTGATCTGAAAAACAAGGTATGGGATGGCATATGTTCACATAAGCAATTTAATGTAATAATCATCTCGTAATTTGAGTGAGCTAATGGGTTGGGCATTCTTAAGAGAGCTATTTTAAGTAAGACTTGACAATATGCTGAGTTCATATGGCCATATGTTCATGTTTCTCAAAGTTAGCTGCAAGTTTCCAAAAACATTCTGTGTGTTTTTAAAATAAAGTATATAATTCAAAGGTATTGGGCTGTGTCATTTGGAATTGGTACTACCCCTCTGGAAGTCTTCCTGAAATCTTTCAGAGAGTGTGTGTATTTCAAATGAAGTCATCCTATTCAATTTTGAAACTATATTCCCCTGTAGAAGATGTAACCACTGTCTTCTACAGAGGGGCTTGAAGATTCAAATGTAGTTGTAAATCATGAGTTTGAGCCTCGCTGCATTTGACATATTTGTGTCCCTGGGCAAGGTACTTAATCTCAATTGCCTTGTCGACCCCAGTGAAATTTGGGGAGCTGTTATGGGGAATAAGTGCTGGTAGGTTTGTGTGCTTTGGCCAGCAGTCAGCCTAGAGGAAGCGAAATTATTGTGACGATTTCCTGATGGCAGCGTAATAATAATTGGGCAACAGTGCCTGGCACTTTATAAATGTCTGTTATTATCACCAATCGTCATCACCATCGCCATCAACATCATCACCACCACTGCCACCACCACCCCACCTCCACCACCACCCCCACCACCACTACCACCCCCACCCAAATCCTCATCCTCCAGATTGCTTATGCTGGTTCTCTGTGACTTATGGATTATTACAATCCTCCACTGACCAAAGTTGCAGGTACAGGCAAACAGAATTCAACAGTTTATTGGCTAACACAATGAGTAATTTGAATTGCAAATTAATCATTTTGCTCATCAATGATTAAATTGAATTGCAAATTGATACATTTGCATAGAATACCTACAATTCCCCTTTGATGGACAATTGCCTGAATATCAGTGTATTGTGATTATTATGATACTTACTGATCCTTGGTGCATGTAATGTGTAACTCGCATGAGTGCTAGGACTCTGTGGATTTTAGTGAGTATGGTGATGAATACCAGGATCAACCTATACCTGCACCCATGCATAGTCTGTGCTCTCAGCGAAGTGCAAAGTTGCATGTTACCGGTGTAAAGACTGTCGAACAATTTTCTGCTTCCTAAATATTTTTTCTATAACACCAGTTGTGTATTTATTCGGCAAAATGACACAAAAGAAAAATTACGATAACAAACAAAATCGATTACGCCACCAAGCACATACGAACAACAGTCAATTAGCCAGGCTAACCCATTAAGTTGGCGACATTTGCCAACTTATTTCCAAGGGGTCGGTGAAAATGCCAAGAGGCGGAACGCTGTGAGCGAGGGAGCACCATTTAAAGACAAAAAAAAGCAGGAGGCAAATAGCAAAGTTTGATCAGGATTTGAAAAGGGATTTTAACTAAGCCCAACAATAAAACATGGAAAAAGTTGGACCAAATTCAGCCAACTTAAACTAGCATAATTGAAAAAAATGGCATAATACACTTTACCTTGCACCACGTTGTATTTTGTTACTTTGTATTGTGATTTTTATTCCGATCAGCAAATAAAGTATGGTGAGGGTTTTGATAAGGTATTGAGTGTCGTAAAAACATACCCGTTCAGCCATATGTAAATAATAAATTAACATTGTTGATGGCCATACTTTACCAATCGAGGTAAATACGGCATTTGTTGCAACTGTTTTTGATATGTGAGCCTGTCGTTTTCACACTGATTACACCTTGGAGGTATAAGATTTCAGCCAATTTCCTGAATTCAGGAAGTCAGTATTGACAATCATTTTTTAATGGATTAAGTAATCAAGTGCAATAAATACTGCAAAATAGTAGTGTCTCCGATTGTCAAGATTTCTGCTAGTGTGTTGCTCACTTTCATGCCTTTGAACTGTGTGTATTTAATTCATAATATTCAGCAGGTCAAATATGATTAAGAAGACAATATTTCATTATGAAACTGGATGTTGAAGTCGTTCAGTAAGTCGTGTATGCTTTTAGGTACAGCCTGACACCCGAAGTGTATTAAGTTTTGTTAGAATCTAATGAACTCCAGTTGATTATCACCTTCATCTTCAGGATGGTGAAACTCCACTGATTTGTGCTGCAGCACGTGGCCACCTTGACATCGTGCGCATACTGATCGAATCAGGGGCCCTGTTAAACACCACTGACAAACACGGCCTGACAGCACTCCACCACGCCGTCAGAAGACATCACTTTTCTATTGCCAATATCTGTGTGAAGCAGGGGCTAATGTCAACTTACAAGATAAGGTAAAGAAGAACTTGAATGATAGTTTTTGTGGGCCGCCAGCTATAGCTGGAGGACCACTTAGCAATCCGTTGTGCGTGTGTAAGGGTGTGGGGATGTGTGTGTGGATGTGTGTGTCACTAAAATGTTAAGTTTTTTTTTAAATTGACCTCAATTGAAAAGTTGAAGTTCAATTGGAACCAAACTTGTGTCATAGATGCACCATGGGATCCCTCATATGTTGATGAGGTCAAAGGTCATGTGCCAAAGTCAACAGTCATGCGAGGTTCAAGTTGAAAAATAAGCTAAAAATGTAAAATTGACCCAATTGAAAAGTTGAGTTCAATTGGAAACCAAAACTTGTGTCATCCCTCATATGTTGGATGAGGTAACAGGTTTTAATGTGTCCAAATGTCACAGGTCATGCGAGTCAAGGTTGGAAAATAAGCTAAAAAAATGAAAATTGACCTCATTGAAAAGTTGAGTTCAATTGGAACCAAACTGTGTTATGGTGCACCAGGGATCCCCTCATATGTGATGATGGGTGTCCAACGGTCATATGCCAGAAGTGGGGTCACGGTCATGGGGCGCGGCCCACAGTTCTATTCTTTGTAATATAGCGGCGCGGAGCCGCAAAAGCCGAGACCATGTAAAATTCTGTAATTATTTTTTATATTGCTCTTGTACTCAAGTAGTCTTGAATTTTAGTAACTTTTCAAGTGGGGGTTAGTCTGGTTAGGTATTTTTTTTAACAATCATGACAAATCACCCAACTCTGAAAAAAAATGAATATTTTTTCACTCACTTGCTCATATTTTGTTTCACGTGCAAGGTTTGCAGGATTCACATACTCATCAAAATTCTGTATGTCTGTGTGTGTATGTGTGTGCATGTGCATGAGTGTGTGTGCGTGCGTACGTACGTGTGTTAAAGTTTCAGTTAACCTGTTTCAACTTGCTCATGCATCGACACCTTAACTCCCTTTTCAACCAAACTCGGATAATTGCTCTGCCATGGAAACCTGCATGCCTTGGTAGGGTTAAAGGTCACATGCCAAGGTTAAAGGTCATTAAAGGTCAACTTGTGCAGAGAGTTCAGGAGAGGTAGATTGCAAAAGCAGGCGACATTAGTGGTTCAAGAAACAAATTGTTTATTTGGGTCAAACCATTTTGTCACCCCAGCTGATTTTGCATGCATACAGCAATTTTTTTAAATCCCCAAAATGTCAAATCTAGAGTTGTTGGAGACTGTAGAACAGGTTTGGTTTCTTTGCCTTAGCAATGAAGAGGGATTTGTAGTTGAAGATTAGTGAACGCTCTAAAACACCCTACATATTGCAGCTAGAATCAGCATTTCAAATGTCAGATGGGTAAATTGATACAACAAAGGGTTTCATTTCTTGACCAGGGAAATTATTAAGCTAGCTTAATCCAATGGGCTCAAACCACACGAACAATCTTGAAAGCACCGGAGTCGAGAGCCTTCCAGATTGAGCTGTGTGGTTTATCTCAATTTAGAGAATAAAGGATGAGTATTTTGTTTTGGCAATCTTAGATGGTGTCATAATGGATGGACATCACTGGCATCCGCCACTTGAAATATTGGATGTCCATCCATTATGACACCATCTAAGATGGTCAAAACAAAAAATCTCATCTTTTAGTCTCATTCTTATTTTGAATTGTGTGATTTTGGCTTTTGATTGACCTAATTTGTAAAAAATATTGTTACATCATTCTTTTTTTTATTCATTTAAATAATCCACCCTCTTGAAAACAAATGTATCATTCCAAGGAGCCAAAGTCATTGCATGATGATTGTCACGCTACGTAAAATGCATTTGCATACAAACGCGACATACATGACACAGAAAAAACATGTCGTTTGCGCGTCAATCATTCGACTACGCCTCGTAATTGCTGCATACACTATCCATCTATTACCCAGTAATGGTGGCGGAGTTTGGACCTAAACCAATCAAATTTCTTGTTAACATGATAAACCACGCCCACTGAATAAGAATTGTTAATAATTAATAAATTAATTTTTGTCATGAGTGAACTTGAGTAAAACAAAGATTTTATGCTGTTAAATTAACGCTCGGTAGCTTCGGTTGATTTTTTTTCAGCTCGGTGAAACCCCTATCCATACTGCCAGTAAAGACGGATCATTACCCATGGCGGAAATTCTACGCTGTGCAGGATGCAACGTAGACATCACAAATAAGGTAATCTCTCTCGTTAATCGCTTCTCTAGCTGTAATGGCTTCACCATCGGTATAAAAGAAGCACAAAAAAGTCTGGATTTTGATATTTGATACTTAAAGGGACATAATGGCATGAAGAAAAAAAATTGACATAATGAAAAGGACCCTTACTGAAATCACTTCCAGGAGTTTGAAAACAATTTGGATGTTTGCATTCTGTAAAAACAGTAAAAACAGGAAGAGTTCCAGGGGGGAGGTGGCAGTTTCTGGCAATTTCTGAACAGAAAAGCAAGGTGTTCACATCCCTGACAGAATTTACAGTGTATCTAGCATGTTTTGCGACACAATTCAAAAGCATTCAGACCGGGATTTAGGCATTGTACTTTAGGCTTGTAGTAAGATACTGATCTTGCAAGTGAAAGATTGATTAGCCTGGATTAGCACATATACAATAGCAATGGTCTGTGAGCTGATGACAACATGCTTGACAACATGCTTTTCAAGTTTGGTAAATGCTGGCAGTAATGTCAGCATCCTTGTTCCAGAAATTGCCACAAACTGTCAGCAGTTCACAGACCATTGCTATTGTATATGTGCTAATCCAGGCTAATCAATCCTTCACTTGCAAGATCAGTATCTTACTACAAGCCTAAAGTACAATGCCTAAATCCTGGTCTGAATGCTTTTGAATTATGTCGCAAAACATGCTAGATACACTGTAAATTCTGTCAGGGATGTGAACACCTTGCTTTTCTGTTCCAGAAATTGCCACAAACTGCCCACCCCCCCAACTCTTCCTGTTTTTACAGAAAGTAAACATCCAAATTTTTTTCAAACTCGTGGAAGTGATTTCAGTAAGGGTCCTTTTCATTATGTCAAAATTTTTTTCATGCCATTATGTCCCTTTAAACATACACACAAAGACAACAAAACAAACAGTATGTTTTACTGAAGCTCAGAAGTTTACACTTTAAATTGATAGGCAAGGGTAAGCATACACTGTTTGCTCGCATCAACAAAATCTATTACAAGTATCTCAACTACTCTCATTTTGTTTAGCAGAGCACTAGCTTCATTTATTTTGAAGGTATGATATTGATATTGATGTATAGTATATTTCACAGGATTGATGAAAGTTCTAAGTGTAATAAATTTTCAGGTGATGTATTACTTGAGTATAAATCATAGACAGTTAATGGTCAATCACCTGTTAATACAGTTGGTCATCATGAAGCATGAGTGGGTGATAGTGTTGTTATCTCATGAAGTTAATGCTGGGCTATGTGTTACAAACCATTATGCTTTTTGGCCACACAAGTTACCCATTGAACTTGTCAATAATAGCATAGCATCAGTCCTTTTGTTGAGGGGGAACGGTTTTTTGCTTTATTTGTTTCAGGGGCGTCTGTCTGTTTTGAGACATTTTTTCTGAGAATGTTGAATTTTGGTTTTGATTGGTGGTGCAATCCTGTCCCTATGATGCCATAGCTCATCAATTTTAATTCATTGGTTGGTCACACAATTAATAAAAACGCATCAACCATATTCAGTGTTACTCTGACAAAGTATGGATGTCCATGTATTGCATAAAAAGGGACCAAATTTATGCATGAGTTAAATAATCAAGTATTCTTTGTTTTAAATTTAAGCAATGGTTAAAATATAACCATTCAGTGATGGCAGGATTGTTCCATTTCACAATCTGGAAGGCAAATGGAACAATCCATCGCTACATGGTCATATTGTGATATGACACTCATAATATGTAATAGTCTATGCCATTAAAAAGCAGAAAAAAATAAGCATTTTCAAAATCTAACAAGGAAAAAATTCTTGTGAATCTCCTCAAGACTATCTCTCCACATTTCATTGGAACCATTAAGTTAATTGTAAACCTGCAACTTACTCTGTGTGACTAGGAATTTCCATGCCATCAGAAACCTTGGCCCTATTCCAAAATAAACTAGAACTAAATTTTGGCCCCCACAACATTATTAACCCTAACACGGCCGAGAGGCAATGAGAGCCAACGAAAACGTGGTACCGGTCGGAAAATGTTTTTCGTTGCATCTGGGCCGTCAACAACTATTTTTTGTCGCGCAAATGACTCGCATTTTTTTTTTTTTTTTTTTTTAAAATATAACCATTCAGTGATGGCAGGATTGTTCCATTTCACAATCTGGAAGGCAAATGGAACAATCCATCGCTACATGGTCATATTGTGATATGACACTCATAATATGTAATAGTCTATGCCATTAAAAAGCAGAAAAAAATAAGCATTTTCAAAATCTAACAAGGAAAAAATTCTTGTGAATCTCCTCAAGACTATCTCTCCACATTTCATTGGAACCATTAAGTTAATTGTAAACCTGCAACTTACTCTGTGTGACTAGGAATTTCCATGCCATCAGAAACCTTGGCCCTATTCCAAAATAAACTAGAACTAAATTTTGGCCCCCACAACATTATTAATGAGCTCTTCTGCATATTTTAATGAAATGTAATTAATACACTTTACCACTCATCCCAAGACCCAATTAACGTATAATTTAGTACATAATGATGGGCTCTAGTGCTGTACCTTTTTGCTAGGTTGTGAATATTAATGAGCTCATTTACATATATGAACTAAAATGCGATTCATTTTTCTGTCAATCTCATTTTGCTTACAGATACTCGTTGCAGTTAAATTTTATTTGTGATTCCGGTTCGGGCTAACAAAGATTTGGCTAGGTTCATATAGAAAACTGGGTTTTTTTTTTTTTTTTTTTTAACTGGGATAATTTTTTTTCATGTTATTTTGATATTGGGAGTAAGCCATGCACCACACATACGTAACCTTTCATGTTCTGAAAAAGGAAATGCACAAATTCAGCTAAAGTTTCTGTTCATGTAAAGTCAGTCAGAAACACAAAATGGAAAGAATTAACTCAACAAAAAACAAAATCTGCATGAAGAGTTAGGCATGCGTATGGCTTAAGTTAAGGTTAATGATGGCATAAAGTTCATAACAAAGTGATATATAGGGCAATGTCAACGTGGTGTGATACATGTTGCGCATACTGCACCATTAAAATCAAATAAATATTTTTTTTTTTTTACTCTGGATATCTATAAAAGTACACACCAAAAAGGTGATTCTAAATTAGGAGTAAATCATAAATTGCATAAAATCATAAATTGCACCTTAAAAGTTTATAAACTGCATGTTATAATTTATAATGCTCTTAACCATAACAATCTCTTAATATTTGTAAATATTTTAAAAGTCATAAAATACATGTTTGAAAAAAAATAAATGAAACTGAATTTTTTTGCTGGAAATTGCCTAAAATAATATTTGCACTGAGTTAAGTTCATAACATACAAATTTGTTATCCAATGTCAAGAGTGTACTTATATTCCTTTGAATCTGTTCTCTGACACTCTCCGTGGATTTAATGGTCGCTCTGAGAGAGCCGTGTTTATTGCCTGGGATTATAGAGCTATCTTCTGTGGTCATTTTTCAATGCTAAGCTGAGCTGCTTTGTAGTACTTAATGTGTCATCAAAAGCAGACCTTCCAAACATGCATAGAATGTAGAAACGATGGTGTGTTGTAGAAGCAATCGTAATAATGTTGTTTCATCTAATCAGAATTTGTTTTTGAATCCAATAATACGTCAGTCAAATACAGAAGCCATCAAATAGTCAAGTTAATGGAGGGATTTTTTCTGTTAAAAGGAAATATTTTTAGAATGTTAATGAGACAATTACAGTGTAAAATGACCTGTGACTAATTTAACCAAAAAAGCTTAGCCTGTTGTGTTAAAAACAGATCAAGGTATTAGAGGAAATAGAACAAGTATTGTGTCAATTGAAACCTTCCACCTGGCATGCTTTTGGCACATATTTTGAAGGATACTCCCAGTATGTTGACCTTGAATTTGCTTACTATTGCCGTTGATTGCCATTGATTGGAAAGCATTGTGCCTATTCCATGTAAAGGTGAATAAAACTGTGATGTCATTCTACCCAACTAGCAGTAAAGTAGATTTCTCCAAGTTTGCTTAGAAATTGTACGAAACCCACACTTCAGAATTGTCTGAAGAAAATGATCAAATGAGATGTGTATATGATCAAGTCTAACTATTGTATCATATGATAGAATTCCTGTAAATTGTGATTAAAACATGTCATTTTGGGATTGCAGTACTAACTATTGGACTCCTGTCAACCCTGGTATATTCTGTATAGGTTGTAACACTCAAGTCAGCGTTTCTTTTAGATGGCTTCCAAAATATCCTGCATCTCAAAAACCACTGATCTTAGACTAGGCTTGTTTGTACTCATTTGAATTCATTTTTATGCTGATTCCAAAAGTGGGTCATGAAAATGCATGATTGATTTTAAATGTGACATTTTTGTTATCTCTGAGCAATTATAGTTACCTGTAGGGCCCAGCAGGATTAGAGTTGTGGGATTAGCACAGTCTGTGCTACTCAATCAGGATTACGACTGATGTCATTGTACTTAATTTGCACTAAACTAGATTTCTTCTTGGTTTGCCTAGAAATCATACAAAACCCACACTTTGGATTTGTTTTCAAATTTTAGAAAATAACAGGTTGAAATGTGTGTATTTTTCTATCTAAATATTGTTCTATAAAATGATTCCTTCAAAATAAACTTTAGGAATATTTTAATAAGTAAATAAAAGTGATCCACTATGACCCAGAAGAGCTACAACTTCATAAGATCAGCATACAGAAGACAGAAACTATGATTTAATATCAGCTGGCCACCCCTAATATTACAATTGATGGGAAGCAACTCAAGCAGACCAATGAATTCAAGCATCTTGGTAGCGTCTTCAGCGAAAAGGGGACAGTCACAAGGGAAATTGAGACCAGATGCCAGAAAGCTAACAATGTCATTTTTCAACTAGGGCCATTGTTGACTCAAAGAAATATCCCAATGGACACAAAGAGAATTCTGATTAACACAATCTTCACTCCAACTCTATCAAGCCCAAACATGGATTCTAAATAAAAAACACAGAAAGGAACTGTACAGAAGTGAAGTGCCTCCGAAGAGCAGCAAACGTGACAAGGAGAGATAAAATCAGGAACGAAGACATCAGGAACATGGTTGGAGTTCTTCTTATCAGAGTTCATCAGAGAGCAAAGGCTCCGATGGTTCAGACATCTCATGAGAATGCCACTAAGTCAACCAGCACTGGCAGCGTACAACTGACCCATTCCATGTCAACATTCGAGAGGTGCACCGCAGCACGTCATGGATTTTTTTCGCTTTAAGTGTGGTGGTAGACATTGATGAGATATGAAAATCCTGAAATTTTGAGCGTCATAGTCCATTTCTTTTTTTTTTTTTTTTTTTTATTTTTGATGCCAGATTTGAATTCTACACCATAAAAATTCCCCAGATAGTGATTTTCAAAGTTAGGGAGGGTTCCCTTACAAGTTTATGGCCCTCTCAAAATTGTCTTTCGCATCGCACAGCATTTGTGATGGTGACCCCCCAAAATTTCTGAATGCTCCTGTGGGAAAACGAAGGGCGGTATGAAGCTCAAAATTTCGGGATTTTCATTTCTCATCAATATCTATCATCACACCAAAAAAGAAAAAAATCCATGACATGCTGCGGTGCACATCTCGAGTGTTAACATGGAATAGCCCAACTACCAAACAAGACCAAAAGGGCACCTTAGGAAGCGGAGGATTGAGGAAGTAAAGGTGTCCCTGAATAACCAGAAACTATCCATGGCAGAAGCCACCCATCTAGCACAGAAGAGGGAGTTGCATTTCTACGCAACGCTGTAACAGGCATGATCATTGACCCATAAGATAACAGCACTGGGTCATAATAGTTCTGTGTTGGTTAAAATATTAAATCTAATTCCCATTTCAACTTGTTTCTCCAAATACCCTGCCTATCACACATGCAATAACCCACAGATTACAAGCAATCAATTGTCATTGAATAAGAGTTTTATGGTGAGAAATTCAAGCCAACATATGGTACTCCAACCTTGTCATTGACTGATAGGAATTATTCATTGCATTTCATGACAAATAATTGGATTGTATTCTGCATTTTAATTCACAGATAATTGCATTGCAGCTTCATAATTTGCGTTGATTTTCTTTTTTTGTAGCGCAAGATGACGGCTGTGCAGATGGCTTCTAAGAATGGACACATAGAAGTCGTCAGGTACCTCTGTCTTAATGGCTGCCAGCTGGACCACAAGAATGAGGTGGGTCAGGATGTCGAGGTGGCTGGTATTAGTAGAGAGGGTGTTTTGAATCAATCCCACAATGCATTGCAATGTGCCTCTACTGTACTGTACTGTACTAAACACATGCCAGTACTTAGGGATAGAGTGTTCAAGAAGTTTAAGAACCACAAGACATTTCATGATCATGCAAAAAATTCCTTAAAGACACTATCAGTGATTTGAAAAATATTTGAAATTTGCAGGAATAGCTTCTAAGTGAAGGATAAGTCTGTAGAATTCTCATAAGTTACCTTTTCCAGCTGTAGAATTGACAGAAAAGGATTTTTTTTTTTTTTTTTTTTATAAAAAACACAGAAAGGAACTGTGCAGAAATGAAGTGCCTCCGAAGAGCAGCAAACGTGACAAGGAGAGATAAAATCAGGAACGAAGACATCAGGAACATGGTTGGAGTTCTTCTTATCAGAGTTCATCAGAACAAAGGCTTCGATGGTTCAGACATCTCATGAGAATGCCACTAAGTCAACCAGCACTGGCAGCGTACAACTACCAAACAAGACCAAAAGGGCACCTTAGGAAGCGCAGGATTGAGGAAGTAAAGGTGTCCCTGAATAACCAGAAACTATCCATGGCAGAAGCCACCCATCTAGCACAGAAGAGGGAGTTGCATTTCTACGCAACGCTGTAACAGGCATGATCATTGACCCATAAGATAACAGCACTGGGTCATAATAGTTCTGTGTTGGTTAAAATATTAAATCTAATTCCCATTTCAACTTGTTTCTCCAAATACCCTGCCTATCACACATGCAATAACCCACAGATTACAAGCAATCAATTGTCATTGAATAAGAGTTTTATGGTGAGAAATTCAAGCCAACATATGGTACTCCAACCTTGTCATTGACTGATAGGAATTATTCATTGCATTTCATGACAAATAACTGGATTGTATTCTGCATTTTAATTCACAGATAATTGCATTGCAGCTTCATAATTTGCGTTGATTTTCTTTTTTTGTAGCGCAAGATGACAGCTGTGCAGATGGCTTCTAAGAATGGACACATAGAAGTCGTCAGGTACCTCTGTCTTAATGGCTGCCAGCTGGACCACAAGAATGAGGTGGGTCAGGATGTCGAGGTGGCTGGTATTAGTAGAGAGGGTGTTTTGAATCAATCCCACAATGCATTGCAATGTGCCTCTACTGTACTGTACTAAACACATGCCAGTACTTAGGGATAGAGTGTTCAAGAAGTTTAAGAACCACAAGACATTTCATGATCATGCAAAAAATTCCTTAAGTACTAGCACGTTGTGGGCTCTTCTTAGCATATCCACAAGTCATTGTGTGGCTTGTAGTGGTATCAGCTGATCCGGGGCCATGTGTATCCATGATACAGACCCTCCTAACATGGCCCAAATTTCACCAACCTGTGCATTGTGTGATGGACTCAATACACCCTCTGATATTAGTAGTTGTCTATGCTATTTCACAAAGAAACCATATGGTCAGACACATCAGGAGATTCATTGGATTTTTGCCATACATTTATGACCTTTGACACAAGTAAATATTTGTGCACTCAGTAGATGGGGTGAATCCAGATGTGTTTGTCTGTATAGGTTATTTGCAAGGCGTAAGCCAAATACAACGTTGTCAGAGAAATTGTCCAGCTAGTAACAGGGACGCCAATTCCTGCCAGAATTCAGAGGGTTTGTTTGCAAGACTTTTTTTTTTTTTTTTTTTTTCTGGTCTTATCATTTGCAGGGTATGTTAGGATACCTGTACTTGTTACATACATGCAAAAATCTGATTTTTGATGATTTTTTCGATTTGCTGATTTAGCAAATCACTGATAGTGTCTTTAAGTACTAGCACGTTGTGGGCTCTTCTTAGCATATCCACAAGTCATTGTGTGGCTTGTTGTGGTATCAGCTGATCCGGGGCCATGTGTATCCATGATACAGACCCTCCTAACATGGCCCAAATTTCACCAACCGGTGCATTGTGTGATGGACTCAATACACCCTCTGATATTAGTAGTTGTCTATGCTATTTCACAAAGAAACCATATGGTCAGACACATCAGGAGATTCATTGGATTTTTGCCATACATTTATGACCTTTGACACAAGTAAATATTTGTGCACTCAGTAGATGGGGTGAATCCAGATGTGTTTGTCTGTATAGGTTATTTGCAAGGCGTAAGCCAAATACAACGTTGTCAGAGAAATTGTCCAGCTAGTAACAGGGACGCCAATTCCTGCCAGAATTCAGAGGGTTTGTTTGCAAGACAGAAGCCAAACTGTCTGGGGACACTTCTATTTGTGGGAGGGAAGTAATATTAGAGTTTATTTTGCAAAAGGGGGACACTGTATAGGATTTGTTTGAAGATCCAACAAATGAGTACATCATGTGTGTGTTTGAAAATAAGAGTAAATCCTCTTTTTAGCAAAAAATACTTTCATGTATATATATGAAATATGTACAATTTTGAAGAGGTGATTAAGGAAAATACTATGTTAGAAAATGGACACTTTCCAACAAAAACAATGAAAAATGTTATGAATAATATACTGCAACCTCCAGAAGTTATAGTCAAGTCAAGTCACGACCCTAGTGGAGAGAGGAAAAAATCAACCTTGAAGATAATTTCATATAAAAATTGAGAATAACACCTTGATATTCACTAATTATGAATTTTGAACCATTTGTGTACAGAGTGGCCCCAAATAAATGTTATGATCAGAGCAAATCATTTTGAATTACAGAAAGCCCATTTTCTGCATTTTGTGGTTTGTTGTTAGTATCAGTTGACTGAAATGGATAAAATTACACTGGGTTATGCAAGAACCTTTGTTTCAAAACCAGGCAAGCAAATTTGTACAAAAAATTTGAATATAAAAAAATAAATAGTATCTTGCATAAAAATTTGGATTTTCTTTACAATGTAAATTTTTTGGTTTTAAGGGGATTATATTTGTATTGAGGTACACTGTACTGTTGACCTAAATATCAGCAAATACAAGCTACCTCTAGAATGTATATAAATCATTTCATGCATTCTTGTTATTTAAGGATGGACTGACAGCGGCACAAGTAGCATGCCTTGAAGGACATGAAGACGTGGTAGAAGTGTTTAAACAACTCCAAGGAGTAAGTGGTCATATTTATCCTTTGTAGAGTTATGTGTGCAAAAAAAGAGGTTAAAAGTAGGTGTAGTCTAAACCAGGGGGGGTAGGACATGCCATCCTAACAGCATCAATGAATTAAAATCAGCATCAACATCTCGCGCAACCCGAGTGTTAGTATATTTCAAAGATTTAACGATAGGAGGGCGCTCTTGCGCGTATTGGACGGAGACTCGACTAAAGGCTATATCTGGTCAGAAATATTTAAATTTAAATGACCGTTATTGGAAATTACACTGTTTTGCAGCGGGTTAATCCACTAACCCTGATGGATTATGAAGCCAATAATTTATTCAAAAATTACCATAATATTACTAAAATTTATTGAACAAAGGTTTAAGAGGTGATTTTGTAATGTCACTTGCACCGAGGCTGCCGTAGAAAATGCACATAAGAATTCCATAAATTACCGTTTGGAAATCTCAAATGCCCAAATCGAGCAGCTTGTGTCCTGCTCCCTGGTCTAAACAATGTGAGAGTCGTCAAGTGCCAAATTGTGTAAACACGTATTTCAATACGGAATAAATCGCAATCTCATCATAGTGCGAAGTTCACACTCCATAGAAAAACATTTTTCACAATTTGGCACTCGCTAGTGGTGATATAAAGTGCACTTTATTCCATTAAGCCTGTTGAATTCATCAGTGTCACTAGTAACACATGGTCTGTAAGTGGCTACTCCCTAAAGAAAATCCAATCCCAACCAAAATTGTTGGCACATGTTACTACTTTAAAGTAAAATCCTCACCCCCTTTCTCTAATATCAAAGCTGAAACAATTTGATCTACTGCTCTTGTGGGGTAGGGTAAGGGGTCAAGGGTTATGGCTTTAAGCTTCACTCCCAAAATGACTTCATTTTGGTGTGCTGCAAAGCCTCCAATCGTTGAGTTATTGTCCGTTTTACTATACTTTATGCACAGTGCGCTCACAATTGACGCATGAAATTAGTGCCTAGTGTGATTTAAAAGTAGGGGCTTTACTAGTTTAGCCTCGCTGCCTGCCAAAGTTTATGCTCATTCAGTGGATATCTTTCACACGATCAAGGAAATGTTTTCTTTCTTTCATGTTGGCAAATTTTAAAATAAAATGTCAAGTCGGAAGATAGTGCAGTGGTTTTCATTTATGAGACCATTTCCAGGATAATATCAGAACACTATCCTTCTTACCAAAAACCACCCGTGCACAGATGGTACATTCCAAACATGTTTCCTGCGTAGGCCAGCGGCAACCACGAGAATGAGGCCATAATAGAAAAAACGATTTGACCTATGTACTTGGAACTTTCTGTCAATCAAGCTCATGCTTTCCTTATTGGTATGCCAAAAAAAGGATCGATTGGACCTTGGGAAAGGTTACGTGGTTGAAGTTGTATGTAAATGACTTCCGATGGCCAAAATACACCGCTCAACCCCAAGGTAGCTGCATGTTAGGGCATCGTGTTTACTCAAGTGTGGGGTTAACTCGGACGTTTCAGTCGCTGAGCGTGTCATATGGCTAAAATTAGCATTCGGTTAACAGGTAAGCTGGGTTAGGGACACAATAATCCGTTAGTGTGGTTAAAGCGGAGTGGGCAGGATCGGGGGACTAGGGGACTTTCTACTGAGTGAATACGGAAGAAGGGGCGGACTGGGAACTCAAGGGGGAGAGGTTTAAGAAGTGGGTACGAACAAGACGATTATTTTACACTGATTAACCATAAATAAAAATGAGGCAGTTGGCAGATGCTGTTTTCACCCTAACCAAGGTCAAAAGTTCCATATTAAACCAAAATATTAGAACTGTGAAACTACTACTGTGTTAAAACGTCCACACTCGTGATAGCAACTACAAAACATAACTATAGCCCAGGCTATTTTGGAAACCATATTGAAAATCTGAAAAAAAAACACCATGGCTAACTTTGCGACAGTTTACTTTTGAACAAACCACATGGCCTGACGATGTTCTTGGATATATGAGGATCATTTTATAACCAAGGGTCGCCTGGCGAAGCAAACAAGAAAGTGCATTTCTTTCAATGCTGTCAGGTTTATAGGTGATGGGCTTGGGTGGTAACATTAAGCATCCACCAGTGAGTTCGTTGAATCTAGAGGGCCAGACGACCTCTAGCCTTTTATTAATCCATCTCTGTGGGGTGCTGTAATATGGTGAGGATAGATTTATAGAACAGCGTGAAATTATCTTAGGTGTGCCAACTCATTCTGGCTTAGATTGTATTTGATTTCAAGGTGCTAGGTACACTAAGTCACCTGTTTATAAGGGAGAAAATTAAGATAAAGTGGACCTGTGGTGTCAAGTAAGGACAACACAAGTTGTATCTTGTAGCGGTTTGCTTAATCACATTTTTTCTTGGAAATTACTCATGCACCTTAATACCGCACCTGAATCACATATTTAAATAATCAGTATACTTGCTGATGTTAGCTTAAGGTCACTTATGACTGACTGCCAGAAAAGGTCTTATGACTGCACATTGAAATATTTTCGAAATGTTATAACATCAGCATAGTCATTATGAAAACAGTTTTAGGTATCCTCTTACTTCAGTCACCGACTGTAAAATTTCCTGGACAAACTGCACAAAATGTTTACCAGGAAGATTGTTAAATAAAGATTTTGTTCCACAAGTTATAGGTTCGCCAATACTTTCTTGAGTAAATTAAAAGGCGTTTTAGCAAATTAAGATGCAAGTGGGGAAAAGAGTTTGTGGAGAAAAAAAACAGGACACATGCATTGTTCAAAATGATATTTTAGGACTCTTGTGGTTCTTAGAGCAATGGGTGCAGACCAATTCTGGACTGTATCAATCTGGAATTTTTCTGTTAGGTCGTGGAAAGTCAATGAATTCGAGAATAAAAGATGTGATTTGTTGTTTTGCCTGTCTAATATTGTGTTATTTTTTTAAAAGTGGATGCTGGCAAAGTTATAAGTTTGGTTGTTTGAATTACCAAAAATGTTCTAATTTCAATTCTCCTAAGTTAAAAAGCCAAAATGTTCCCCCGCAGTAAAAAATGAACCAACCTGTACTAGCTGCGTGCATTGTGTTCTGCATGCTGAAACACTGGGGTGACAATGACACACTGTCTAATTTTGTCTCATATGAGATGTGCAACAACCAATGATATTGCATATTTGCATACTAAACCCCGTCTCCTCAATAAGAATTTAAAATTGACACCCGTAGCAGCCCTAATTTTTTTTGCTAGGCAGTCATGGAATAGTCACAGAATTTACATACAAATTTAAGACCTGTCGCAGCCCTGGGTTTGGCAGCCTTATAGTCCACTCAATCTACGGTATGACCTGGACAAAATTGCTACAGAAGGTTTTCTTGCTGTAACTTGTTGTACAAACCCTCCCGAACATCATATCAAAAAGGTAGAAAAAAGGAAGCATGGCAAGACATGCTAATTTGCATAAAACCTATATGTCATTTTTGCCTATAGTTTGGTTATTATACAATATATTAAAAGGGGACGACCAAATTTAAGTAAATTAAGTTTTCATCTTGATAGAATGGTCTTTACCCCTAAACCCCATCTGTAGAGTTTTGCACTGATATTTCAACCCGTTTTCATGTGAGAGCTAAAAACATGATTTTCTTAGCCCTATATGTGTAAAATTAATATCGGTCGACCAAAATGAGGTACATTTTCACTCATAACTTCCAAACCAAATATCCTTTAGCCCTAAGATTTCACAGGGTAAATGAGAAAAATAGTAGCTTTCTTTAAATACCAAAATGTTGACCACTTCCGGTAAAATCTTGGAGTATGGGGACGATGCTATTAGCGATCAGCCCACGGCCCTTTAACTCTTGAGTCTTTCTTGCTGAGGTACTTGAGGTCTAACCTTTTTGAGTTGGCTACCATGTGTAGTGCAGATAGGTTGATGATTCTCTTCCTCATTGACGGTCATGTATTCCATTCCGTCTCTTTGGCATTTAGGTGTAGGTTGACTTTATCTGCAGCATTCTCAAATGATGCTTTGTTGTAGATCTTGTGCAGCATATATCACATCCCCTGTTAGAGCTGTGTAGTCAAGGTCTGTGAGATGTTGATTTTGGTGATGTCTAGATTGCTTGACCGTCTTTTTATGCTGCTGTCCTACCTATTACCCAGGTTATTACCAAATTACCCCCTTTTTAAAATGTTCACATACTCAATGAGCCACATTTTCTTCTTTCCTGCTACCCACTTTTATCACAAGTTTGCATAAAACTATCCACTTTTTGTCTCGCCTGAACTTTGTTCGGCAGAGACTTAGTAATCACTTTTCTGTCTGTCTGTCTGTCATGCTGTCTGTGTGCCTGACGCCCGTGTTCACGGGCTTGTGTACGATTTATCTTGATTTCCGTAAGGGCTATGATGGATGTAACTGTGGGGGAACGAAGGGGGTCCACGAGTTCTCGACCTATAGATTTGGGGGCGTAAATATGGCTAATTAAGTATCTAATTTGCATAATTAAACAATTTTCCTCGCCAAGGCTTGTGGTACAATTTTCTGAGTTCCGTAAGGCGTATGACGATGTAACTTGGTGGAAGGGAGCGGCTGGAGAGTTCCCTCCGAACTGATTAGATTTTGGTGGTAATTTCGGGCGGAAGCAATTAAGTATGCAAATGAGCTAATTAATTATGCAAATAAACGCATATTGCTATAATTTTGAAACGGTACATTGGATACGGAAAATTCCTTCACTGCAATTAAAGCCCTATCATGGTGCTGCATCTTATTTTTTCTCCATTGAGCGTTGTGAGACAAGCGGGCTTAGGTTGCAAATGATCTATTAAAATAGGCGTAATTACTGTATCTCTAACACCGTACATCGGATGGAGGCAAAATTCCTTCGCTGCATGAAAGAAACTATGCATGCATCTTTGGTGATCATTAATTTGGTCCAAAGTGCATTGGGGTGGGGCCGATTAAAGGGGCATTTTTTACCAATGATCTAATAGAATAATTCATAATTGCTGTATCACTGAAAAGGTACATTGGATAATGCCAAAATTTCCTTTGCAACATGAGACTTCTATGCTGGTCATCTTTTTGTAGAATCACAATTGCGGTCAAAGTGAAGTGGATCATAAAGGGGCTTGTTTTGATGGCAATTGATCTAATTAAAATATGCGTAATGCTGTATCATCATATGGTAGGTACCTTGGATCAATGGCAAAATTCCTGTCGCTGCATGAAGGACTAACTCTATGGTTTAAACCTCTTTTTGTGTTGAATAATAATTGGGGGTCAAAATGCATTGGGGTGGGTTTCCAACTTAAAAGGGCATTCTTTGATATTTAAATTGCAACTAATGCTAAATGTCCATTTCAACCAAATTTTCTCCGGTTGTCAATGGTCTTGTGAAATACTACACCTCTTCAAAAAGAATTTGTTCAGGTTTTTGTTTACCACTTACAATAAATAGGTCAGCATGTGTTTATTTGCAGTATAATGGGGCTGTGTGTGTTTGGTGGGTGTACAAAACAGGTGTACACACCAATAAGACTTATCAAAGGGGGGAGTATACCACAACAATTTATTACTCATATATATAGCTGATCAGTGCCCATGTTTTCATTGAACTGGTTTTCTTCTACTTTCTGGCAGTCTTTTTTTGTTGCCAGCCTGTTACATTCTTGGAAAATGTGAAAATACGCAAAAATTTGTGCATTCGCCACGTTTCTTCTTCTGCACCCCGAGGCCACTCAAATTTTAAAATGTGGTCACAACAATGACTAAATTTAGTGAATTTTAAAGGGATTTTGCATGACTTTTCATGATTTCATATATTACACTACAATGGAAAATGTTTGTGGCACCTGGGGGTGTCAAAGAAGAGCAGGGAATAAAGAATACTATAAATGCAAACCCGGGGGTGCTACTACTTCCTAACCATCTCTTGTTAGAGTTATTTTGGGGACATTTCAAGATTACTATCTCCCAAACGGAAGATTTTGTGACCTCTATGGTGGTATCAAAGGAAAGATTGAGAAGAATAGAAGACTATAAACATGCAAACCCGGGGGTGCTACTCCTAAACATCTCTTACTTGTGCTCATGCGGGGGTCTTTTCAAGATTATATCTCCACAATGGCAAATGTTGTGACCCCTGGGTTGGTGTCAATGAAAGAGCAGAAGTACAGAAACAAGCTAGAAATGCAAAACCGGGTGCTACTCCTAACATCTCTTGACTTAGCTCGTGTGGGGTTTTCAACTTGCAATATTAATATCTCCACAATGGAAAAATGTTGTGAACCCTAGGGGTGTGGTCAAATGAAATATTGGGACTTAAAAACTATTTTAAAGAAATTGGAGTTTTCTGGTTTCACAACTTTTTTTGGGACACCCTTGACTCGCACAATTGCACTCCTGGTGTGGCTGCTTTTTGTCTTACAATTAAGCGCGCATCAAGGCGAGACTTGTGGTTCGAGAACCTCCTTGTTTTAAAGAATTTGAACACCAAATTCAAAATTTTCCGCCGCCTACTTGCCACCACTTCCTTAACAATTTTAATATTTCCCTGGCAGCACTTGTATAATTTTCATGGCAATTTGAAAACTCTGGAAAAGAGGCACTTCCTATTTTAACTTCAGGTTTTTAACATCATTGGCCCCCTTCTTAAAGTTTCAGACTGTATGGCCCCATTTTTGTGTTGCCTGCCCTACGGCAGGAATACCATATGGATCCCACTGTTGTCCTGTTGTCTGTTGTATGTTTTGTCTTGTTGTATGTTTGTTCTGTTTTTGATGCCTGTTGTGAAAAGGGTTAACATTTGCTTGTATAAATCCCATACTTTGATGATTTTAAACCCAAACTTCAAGTCGTGTAGATGCACATGGGATCCCGCATTTTGCTGACGAGGTCAAAGGTCCAATACCCGAGGTTTTGTCAAAAGGTCAATGTGAGGTCAAGTTGTAAGATAGTCTTAAAATGTAAAATTGACCTCCAATTGAAAAGTTAAGTTCAATTTGACCAAACTTGAACCATCGGTGCAATTGGATCCCTCATGATAATGAGGTCGAAAGGTCCATACCAAGGGTCAAAGGTCATGTGAGGTCAAGTTGTAATATAGGCTGAAAAGTAAAATTGGGACCTAAAATTTGAAAGTTTGAAGTTCAATTGGAACCAAACGTTAATCATGGGTAAACATTGGGTCCCTCCATTTGTTCATGAGGTCAAAGTCACATTCCAAGGTCAAAGGTCAAATGAGACCCATTATTTACAAACCCAAACCAAACCGCTGACTTGCAAGAGTGGACACATTCGGTCCGAGGACCGATGTCATTTTTATTCAGCTTGTGTAAAACCGATGACCCATATTTTTGGGGTACATTATTATCTGAAAGGACCCCGGGAAAGACCCTATTTTTTTTCACCTGTCCTAGGCACATGTACCCATCACTTTGCATAGGGGAGTGCCCCCCGGCACAGTTTAGCCCCAATGTGTTTGAATAATAACTGATAAATAATTTGCTAAAATAAAGATCTAGTCCCATCCCGATTGCAGTCTGAACAAATCAAATCTAGAATGCAAATGATTGTTGTTTTGGCGGAAATTGCCGTCCATCTTTGAAAATGACCATCACTTTCCCACTTTTTCGTATAATCAATTGCAAGTTCAACCACCTTGCAGGCATAGCCATGCAAAACATTTTAATTACTACAGAAAATGGAAAAATCTCCCTAACATGCATGTAATGAGCTATATACTTTTGTCGAAATATGGGCGTATACGTCCACGTAAGATAAATGCAAATTAGCCTGTCTTGTCAGGCTTCCCTTTTTCTACCTTTTTGATATGTTGTTTGGGAGATCTTTTACTGCTAGTTACAGCAAGAAAACCTTCTGTAGCAATTTTGTCCAGGTGTACCTAGTATTTTTCATAGATTGAGTGGACTATTAGCAAACGATTTAGGTATGCGAAGGTTTATTTAAGCATGAAGTGATTGCTATGGTCAGGGACAGAATAAGGCACCCAATTGCACGTCAGACATAATTTGACGGTGCAGAACAAATGTCAGCCATGAAGAATAATCTGTGAACTGTTAAAGCTTATTAAAAAAGAAAGTTTACTTAAGTGAATTATTGTGTCTGCGAGTCGAAAACCCAACTCAAATAGAGCATTTTTTTAAATCATATTTTGTTCGAACATGCCCTGCCCATACTACACATTCAAACCAATCTCACTCTGTGCCACACTGATTGACAACCCTTGAAATATGCGCAGTTGGTTGCCTAAATCTGTCCATGACTGTATTTGAATTTTAAACAATCTAGAAAAAAAGTTCAATAATTTGCAAGATGGGACACATTGAGTAGTATATTCCTACTTCAATGTTTTCCCCTTTTGCTCTATATATCTCACTTTCTCTCCCCTTGATGCTGTAGTCAAATTGTGAGCCTGTTAATACACATGTTAATTTTGTTACAATGATTATATCATGTTTCAGGATAAGACCAGGGAGCTGTACAGCACACAGCTAAACACCAGCTCAGGCCCTCTACACCGCATTAGACTCAAGGTGTTTGGTCATCAAGGAGTAGGCAAATCTACCCTCATAGACTCCCTCAAGTGCGGCTACTTGCGAGGGCTATTCAGACGATCCAAGTCCAACATCTCGTCCATCGGAAGGTCAGCAACCAAGAAGTACATCAGCCGTGAGAACCTGTTACGAGGAGACCAGAGGCGACTGAGCTCACTGAGCACAGACTCTGACTACTGTGCCACGAGAGGCATTGATGTTTGCAATGCTAATATTCCAGGTACAGAAGGTGTATAGAGTAGAGGATTTCTATGTATTGCTTTGCTTGTGTCATATCCATATAGAACTTATTATCCCCCCATTATAATAATAAAATACTATAGTCACCGTCGCAATTCCTTTTATGAAATAGGTGTCTACATACATGTGCGAAACTTGCTGCATGTAACACGTAGACTATGTATTCCCTTTACACGTTGTCATGGTTCTGTCTGGCAGGAATGCTGGCATAGTCTTGGCACAGAGGAAAGGAATTATGACAGAGTTTATAATTGCATGCGTCTAGAAAGGTTATTTTTCAACTTCTGTGCTCATAGTCCTATCTCAGCATTACTTTCAGTTATTCTCCATCCATCGTCAGCTGATGGTATGCTGTGAATTCCCCAAGATTAATTGGACCAATATTAATATTGGAGAGGGAATATAAAGAATTTTCGCACAAATTCCAGGAATCATAAGGACTAAAAGATCAGGAACAGACACAAGGACTGAACCTTGACCCAGTCTGGGGCAACCTGCTCAAAAAGTAAAGTGGGGAACAACATTTTTTTTTTCCCTCTGACATGATCAACTTTGATCTTGCAAGACAGAAATTGAATTAGTAGCAAAGCAATCAGCTGATGGCAGACATAAAACACCTGAAAATACTCCTGGTACTGGTTGAAAAGATTCCATGTTCATATCTTGGGAGAGTCACTTGCTGGGAGTTAAGTACTTAATTTGGGATTTAATTTGTGTAGGTGTCTAATACAATAGCTATTCCAACTGAGCATTGTGAAGGTTATTGCATGTTGCTATTACCCATGTCTTTTAATGACCCAGCGGTGCTCTCTGGGTCTCGCATAGAGGTGAGGGAAAATTTTTAAAAAACATTTGAGTATGACATCTTTTCTACTTGGATGTAAGACTTCCGGAAATTTCTGGAAATTTGGCCATAAAAAAATAACAAAAATGTTAATTTTTTGTTTACATTTATGGACTTTGGTAATGTTATTTCAGCATAAAAAAACATACCCACACTTTTGGAAGAGGGATATTACTCCTTTAACTCCCTTTATAGCCTTTTGTTTGGACAATTCCTGCAAAGTTTAGCATTTGGCCGCTGGTGCAAGGGCCAGATCAATTTTCAGGAAATTAATGTTATGCCAACTTAAATCCCTGTTTCTGTAATAGGTATTCCAACTAAACATGCTTATGTTGTAGGTTATCACCTAAAGCTATTACCCATGTCATTCATGGTTTGTTCAAATAAATTCAATGAGTGTAAAATACACAATGATTCTACTCATTGGAGGATGTTGTGATTATAAGATGAAGATGCCAATGCCCAAAAATGCATGCAAAAAAGCTATGCAATCTTGGATGCGAACCTTGCAATAAGCCCTTTTGCAATTCTTACTGTGCATGACCGACTTCTTGGCTGGCAGAGAATTACCTGGAATAACCCACTTCCAGTGCGTGGCGATTCCTGTAAGACTTGAATGGAGTCCCCTTCATGGGTAGATGATTGTCTGCAAATGCACAGCTCCTATGTCACTGTGATGGTGAAAAAACACCTACAAGCGCCAGGAGTTAAAGAAAAGCTGGTATGGTTTACAGTTAAATCTTTGCTCAAATTTGAGTTATTTACTACACAGGTCACCTGCTCTGATCTGGCTCAATACACTTTCCGATACTCATCCTGAACGGGGAGTACACTTCCACTTGACCACCACCCGACTGTGCATGCGATGTTTGAACTTGAAAAGGGCTTATTGAAAGTGGAAAATTTATGGGAAAGCCTGAGAGCATGCTTTACAGCATAGAAAACAGATCACCCTGTTAAAATCAATTTACTTACTAGCTGATGCCATCTTTTTTCATCTTATAGGAGCAGGAGACTTCTGTGTGATGGAATTCAGCGGATGTGAATCGTACCACACCTCATACAGTCACTTCATGGATGACGACGGAGCAGTCAACCTGGTACTCTTCAACTTGGATGATACGTTTGAGGAGCAGCTGGCCCAGGTCACATACTGGATGAACTACCTCAAGTCAAGATTGCCTGTAGATGAACCTATAGGTGAGAAACATAGCTCAATAACATATTGTGGGATATATTTTGGGTTCTAAGAATTTTTTTTTTTAGTACAGAGCACTTTTCTGCCTTAAATTTGTAGTATACTGCATATTTGTGGTGGTTGTTATTTTGTAATACTGTAATTTGCTGGTCAAAAGTGTGTAGAGGGATGTCCTACACAAAAGTGTGTAGAGGGATGACCTACACAAGTGTACCCCACTATTCAAAGTTCATTTTATCTCTTGGCTTACTCTCAAGTCTGCTTGGATCATTACCAAATAAGTTAACCTTTGTTCATCAAAGCAGAGTAGCAAAATGTACTTAACTCATGCACTGTATGAACTAAGTAATGGTATTACATACATGATGAAATACTGGAGAAATGTATATCTCATTTTTTAATTGAATGAAAACATTTTGTTCTTCTTAGCCAACTTGTTGACAATTACAGTTAATTATTCGCCCTTACATTTTCAAGAAAATTTTGGCCCTGTGCTCAAAGATGCACACGTTGAAGTGTTCTTGTTCACAAATAACACTCGAGTAATTCATGCTAGTTTAGTTGTTTCCACTGGTGAACAATGATGACTTAAGCAATGTATGTGATTTCTCTTGATAGGTCACACGGGCAAGTACAGTCAGCAGATGAAGATAGCCCTAGTAGCCACGCATGCCGACCAACGTACCTGCCCAAGACTCTCCTCAGGTGAACTGATCAGTGGCGAGGGTAACATTGTCCTCTATCAGATCAAGAAGGTCTTTGGCAAGCTGTTTGATATATGTGAGATGTTGTTTGTAGTGGACTGCCATAATGCACAGAGTAGAGACATGAAGCTACTCAGGACACACTTATCTAACTTGAGGAATGCTATACTCAAGGTATGTAATAGTGTAAATTGATATAACAGATCTTAATTCAAGTTGTAAGTTGTAATTAGTGCTTAATTCAAGTTGTAAGTCAGGGGTTCTCAATTATATTATCTGAAGGGCCAGAGAATGCCAAACATATTTGAAAGTTCCCTACTTGAGGGCCAAATTCACCTGAAATTCTTATGTTTCCCTTTATATCTTAGAGCAAGTTAAGGGCCAAATATCAATGATTGGCGGGCCGGATTTGGCCCGCAGGCCGCCTATTGAGAACCCCTGTTGTAAGTTGTAATTAGTGCTCTGCGAAAAACTTTGTGGTAGCTTTTATAGAAATAACTCTTGTCTTAAAGAAACTGAAAAAAAAGAGATCACATATTGATCCAAAATGACAGGATTATTTTTTTTTCTAACATTGATGTTACAATTTGGCAAAATAATTCAAATTTTGGGGCAAAATAGCCAGAATAAACATGTTCTAAATAGCTGTTGGATAGTTAACTATTTCTAAAGCTGGGTCAGAAGAAAAATATGTGACTTTCATTTTAAAAAAATTCCGTTCAGATGCGACAAACAACAAGAAGAGGCTAATTCTTATAGATTTAATCTGTCGCTCATTTGCTAACCCAAGTGTTGCTTTTGTGTTAGATCTGGGTATCTTCATGGTTAGATACAACATAGATCCTTCATCTAAGATCGTTATGTAATCTTTTCTTTTTTGTGTGTCACCTGCACCGGGGAGGCACATAATTATTCCAAATTCTGTATATCCATCTGTGTGTGTGTGTGTATGTGTGTTAAAGTTTTGGTTAACCTCTTTCAAATTGCTCGCGCTTGGACACCTTAACTCCAATTGCCACCACACTCGGGTCATAGGTGCACCATAGAGACTTGCATGTCATTATAGGGTTAAAGGTCACATAATACCAAGTTCAAAGGCCATTCAAGGTCAGCTTGTGCAGAGAATGAAGGAAAGGTGGATCACGAAAGCAGGTGACACTAGTGGTGTGAGAACTGCCTTGTCTGAACGAGTAGTGTTTGGTGCAGTACTATTTTGATATTCTTAGCAGTTATTCTGTTGGCAAAAGCTAGTCAGAGCTCTACATTCTTTTGTTATGGGTACAAGTAGGATTGGATAACTTGCCTATTACCATGCTTTGAATGTTTGCATGTGCACTCAAATATGTTATTTTTTTCCTAATAACAACCAATTCCAGAGTATTCAAACATGTACTTTAATCTGAAAACACAAACAAACCTGGAAAAAGTGTGGGAACTGGGAACCTGGTTTCCGGTAAATCTTGCTATTTGGAGGGAAATTTTTGTCATGTAAATAAAGAAATACAGAAGAAATGAAGGGAATTTTTTATTGTGTTCCCGGGAAATTTTGCATTTTTTCCAGCCCTGAACACAAAAATAAGGTCAAGTGAAATAAACATAATTTTTGTGTCGCCTGCACTATTTCAGGGTGGCACATACTAGTCCAGTATCTGTATGTCCGTCCATGTGTGTGTGTGTGTGTGTTAAAATTTCGGTTAACCTTTTAAAAATCGCTCGTGCATGGAAACCTTAATGCCAATTGCCACCAAACTTGGGTCATAGGTGCACCATAGACACTTGCATGTTATGGTAGGGGTAAAGGCCACATACCAAGGTCAAAGGTCATTAGAGGTCAACTAGTGCAGAGAGTGAAGGAAAAGTGGATTGTGAAAGCAGACTACGCTAGTGATTCTGGAACCGGTTTAGTAGTAACTTCAGTTTTAGTCAGATTCTTTTATTTTCTGGGTAAATTCCACTTATGTGTCACATTGTTTGTTGTGATTATTACCCATCCACCCACAGAACGAGACAGGGTTATCAGTGTTATGTGAAGCAGTGATGTCAGCCCTACCAGCCTGGAGGAAGACCTCCTATAACTTTCCCGTACTGACTTGGACACAGTTTGTAGATTGCGTGCATTCCCAGATCAACCCATTGGCTGGTGACATGCATCTCAGGGAGATCATGAGACAACTCCATTATATGGGAGAGGTAAGTTAGTCTCAAACACTTGTGATTTATTGAACCTAATAAGCCCTACATGCTCATGTTAAGATATGTTGGTGAGAACAAACTTAAAAGCGTTATGTGTAATCAGTCCTGCTTTTCAGTCCTGAACCATGATCAAAATGATTGCAGTGCTTAGTCCATCCCGAAAGGTGTGTGATATACCTTGAGTTCCATAACCACTTCATTGGCAAATACATGGCTAGGGTACAAGCACACACTGACCTGCTACAATATCCTCATCCACCAAGGACTCGGTTCAGTAAGCTGTACATGTATGAACTGACAAGAAATGATCTTGTGTGTTTGAGTATCATAAATTGTCCTAAAAAAACAGGGAGTGTATTTTCTAAAAACACTGGTGAATAGAAGTTACTGAACTTGCTGCTATATTGTTCCTTCAACAGTAGTTAGGAGGCTAGGACATAAGATGTATTCTTAAAATGTGATTAAAACACTAAAATATGGATTTGCCCAGAAGACTTGTGCAAAATGTTATAGCACATTTTATATATGACAAGGAGTGTAGGTATTATGATATTTGTGTAAAAGGAGGGAGCCTGTGGGTAGTCTTATGTAGGGGTAGTGTGACCCATTCAACAAAACAGTTGTTATTCACTCACATGTTAAGAGAGTAATGCTAGACACTTGGGAAAATAGTTTTGAAGGATTTTGAAAGGAACTATGCATTAATTAACTGAAATATGGCTTAACTTGTTTACTGACTTTCTCCCGACAGGTGCAATGCTTCATGGGAGAACTGCTTCAAGAGATCATCCTGATCGAACCAAGATGGCTGACATCACATGTGGTTGGTCAGCTCTTGTCACCTGATGCAGTTGAGCAACCCTATGGCCAGTACAGTGTGCATTATATCCAGACCATGTTTCCTGACACTGATGCATCGGACATTGTGCAATTGCTGGAAGCCATGGATATCTGCATCCAGGGTTCTGTGTGTGAATTCCCGTCGCTCCTGGGTGGAATCACCCCCACCGGGATCTGGGAGAAAGAGGATGAGAATGGCAATGTGAGTGTGTATGGTGGCGTGAGAATACAAATCGCAGACTACAACAGCTCACTTCCTGTAGGTTTCTTCTCAAGAGTGCAATTGTCTCTGCGGCGGAATTTCCAGCAAGACATTGAGGATCCAGACATGGATCTGATCCTGTGGAAAGATGGTGCTAAATGTGTGAGTGGTAGTATGGAGGCCTTACTAGTAATAACCAATGAGGGACAGAGTGTGGAGATCAGAGTACGAGGACTCAATGACAGTAGACAAGGGTGCTTTATCTTCATGGAAGATCTTATTCACCTCGTCACGCAAGTAGGAATGGAATCTTATCCAGGGCTGCTGATCAACCAAGATGCTCTGAGCCCAATACAGCTACGCAGTCACGAGAAGTACGTCATGACATACGAACCAAAGCACATCTTCAAAGCTCAACTTGAGCAAGACAGTTATCTCATCAATGAGATCACGGGAGAGAAGGAGAGCTTCACAGACTTGTTCTGCTTTGGTAGTGAATCAGTTGAGTGCAATACCATTGCAGGAGTAGACTTACATGTGTCAGAGCTTCCTGTGCTCACCAGACGGCAACTGAGCATGCTCCTTGACCCACCGGACCCAATGGGGAAAGACTGGTGCCTGTTAGCCCTGTCAATAGGCCTAGTTGACAAAGTGCCATTCCTAGACTCGCCAAACTGCCAGTGTAACCAAGAGGAATCGGACAGCCCAACGGAGCGTACTCTGCAGGAATGGGGCAGTGATCCTAAATGCACAATAGGGGTACTTATCAACAAACTAAACAGTCTGGGCAGGGAGGATGCTGCTAGGGTCATTTTGAGAAGTGCTCCTATCTATAAGTTTCTGCCCGACCCAAGAGCAATAGAGGAGGGCAACATCAAGGAGGTTTCAACGTCCAACAATTCCAGCAGCACAGTGGTATCAAGATAGGCAACTTTACATGGAGCACAAACCCATGGCTTTCAAAAACAAATTAGCAGACAATGGCCCGACACTTTTTCCGTAATCAAGAAGAGATTATTAAAAGGCCACTTTAGCATTTTTTGTAAAAGCATGTAGTCATATGATTTTAGCGAATGACACGAACCAGTTTTTTAAAATATCTGACTGTCATAAAAGCTTTGAAGTAATATTTTTGAATTCTAAATCCAATGAAAGTTCATGTGCTATCTCTACTAATTCTCCTTTACTTAGTATAGAGTCCAAGCCGGCGAGCTTATGTTTATTCTCTATGGCATACTCTGACAGCTTGCCTGCTGCATTGCCGATTTTTTCAAATTGCGTCAGCCATTGTCTGCTAATTAGAAGTCTATGAGATTAACCCATTGTAAAACCACAAGGATTCTTGGGATTCTTATCTCAGAAGCCAGTGGGTATACTGGTACTTTGGTAAGTGCACTTCCACAGGGATTGCAAGTCTGGTGATAGATATGTAAAAGTTCCAACTCTGTCGATTGAAGTTGTCATCTTGGTTTGGGTTTACAGCAGGGTATTCTAATTTGAATAGAGGCAACCAGAGGGTGTCTTGAGTCCATCCCACAATGCACCAGTTTGGGGAAATTTCACTTCAATAAGGTCATGTGATCCCACAAAAATCTTATTCTTAACCCATAAAAACCCTGACTTTTACACTCATTTTAGCCCACAAGGTGCTAGTACTTAAGGAATTTTTATCATGATCATGAAACGTTTTGTTGTTCTTAAACTTGAACTCTTTTTATCCCAAAGTACTGACATGTGTTTAGTATAGTACAGTATAGGCATATTACACTGCATTATGGGATTGGTTCAAAACACCTTCTGATGTAAACCTAAGTTAGTCACATCAGCTTGGCCTGCAGAATCTGTCACAAGCTGGATGTGACTAGCCGGCCACATATTGACAAGCCCTGTATTAAGGATTTAAATATGGTTATGGGTTGTCCCATGTGCTCTGTCATTACAGAATCAGGTTGAAAACTGTCTAAAGTGGCTGTAGCATCGGTGAACAAATTGTGATGAATTCTTATACCAAATAGTACATCTTAAATTAAGTGATGTTACATGGTAAAATGATCAAATAAGGATTCAGAAATTTGGGGCTCGAAATATACCAAGTTGTGTGTCACAACTTCATAAGAGTTGGCTTTTGAAAGTTGAACAAATCATTGTCCGAGTTAATGTAAGATTAGGGTGATGAAACAATTCCTGCCAACGTTTTGATTAGAATTCTCAATTACTATTATTAATAATGTTATAATCTCACATTTACATTTACAAATTAAGTCATACATGCTAAGCCTAGAGTCCAGGTCATGTTGCATTGTTTTAAAGTGCAGATGTACAAGAAAAATTAAGAGCAAATATTGGTATAATAATAATAATAATAATAATTTGTATTTTTAACGCGCGACATATCCACGTAAACGTGATCAAGGCGCTACTGTTCATTAACCTTAACTTCCTAACTAGTTCTGGAGAGTAATTTACTAAGCTTCACAAAAAGGTGTGATTTTTTTTAATGGAATTAGTCCAAAAAGACTTTGCAAATGCCCCAGATAAATTGCCCAAGGATCTAAATTTGACACAGCAAGTTAGTGGGGTCCTTTAGAGAGTCGCATTTCATCGCAAGACTTCTTAATTCTGTGCAGAATTGGACAAACTTACCCTGCAGAATTCAGCAGAGATTCATGGCAAATTACTGAAAATCTTAATTTTTGTCACATAAAGCTTAATGGGGTCCAATCCAAACATCTCAAAAGAGTCACTGGGTTTTCAAGAAATTCTGCAATATGCCTAGCATCTTGGAAAGTTGTGTCAATACCTCACGACTTTTGGACTTTTAGAGAGTTAAGCTAATGTCCATGTAGACTAAGTGAATTGAAATCAATTGGGTGATATTCATAACTTGTTGCCATGATGATGCTCTTAATTTTTTTTATTGGGACATGTTGTTGTATTTATAATTACTTTGCAAACGGATCCAAGACTTAAAGAATTGGACTCGCTGATCGTGGTCTCTTGTACGGGACATGTATTGTATTAACAAGGATGTTTAATTTGGCAGGTATTACCTTGTGTTGATCTGTAGAACACTAATTGGGGCCTTTATTTTAAGTTATGCTTGTCAAAAAAAAAAGTTATTACTCTCATTTTTTATCAGAACACTGCTTCAGAGTGGCAGTATTCACTTTCAAAGCTAACACCATTTCCAATGTTCAGAGTTATTTTTTTTTAAGTGAAATCATATACACAAATTATGCAGTTAAATGTTTTCAAGTGAGCAGTACCTTGATTTTTAACAAGCTCTAATTTTTTGACAGCGATTATCTACAGATCTATAGAATCTGATCAATGGGTGACTTCAAAATATAAGCACTACTTAATCAGTGATTTTCAGTGTATTTTTAAAATAGTATTGGAAACAGTCCAAAACTTTACTTAGTGCAACTGATGTTTGGTTTTGACCTCTCTGCACCATGGATGTAGGTTCCTCTGTAGGTTTCCATAGAGATTACAGGCCATGGGAGAAGTATACACGTGTGGGTGCTGGCTTCTGTAAATTACCCTCATTAAACTTCTACCTCTTTGTTATTATCAGATAGATGATGGCCGGTAAAACTGCACAAATAGCAAGCACTTGGCAATAAAACTAAATTTTAGTCCTGTCCCAAAGAATTTAAAGCAGAAGATGAAAGGTTTGGGAGAATGGTCTTGTATGATATTTCAACATCATTCTGGCCAAAGGGTATATATTCAAAATGCAATGGCCCCATCGTAGCTTAAAGGCACTATAGCGATTTGCTCAACCAAAAATCATCAAAAATCAGATTTTTGCATGTTTGTAACAAGTTTAGGTATCCTAACATACCCCACAAGTAGGACCAACAGCTCTATAATAAGGACAAAATCAGATATTTTAGTCATTACTGTCCGTACGGACACTTGCTACAACACGTAATTGAATGGAGATTCAAATCGTTAGACATTGCTGTTTTCTTCATTTTCTATCAATTTTTCGCTTGGAAAAAAATAACTTATTAGAATTCTACAGGCTTATTCTTAACTTTTAAAGACATTCCTCCAAATTTAAAATATTTCGACTCTTTCGGGTGGATCACTGATAGTGTCAGTAAGATGTAACTGAAATCATGTGTCATGAAACTGAAATGGACCCCATGGTCCCTGCTGATTGATAAGTGATTATATTTTGAAGCCATATCCTAGAATTCAAGACAATCAATACTTTGACAAGCATCATTCTCATGGACTAACTCTTCTTCATCGACAATCACATGGGATTTTTTTCTAAGATGTTGTTAATGCATTGCATTATTTATTGTGAAACCAAAGCTAATGTGCCAGTCATATTTAAGCAGAAGTGTCCAAACTTCACAAGGTGCCAAAATCTGTATATGTTGTTTGTAAACCAGTTTACTGAGTTCCTTTTGGCTGTGTGTGTGCTGTCTTTCATTTAACATGATTATTAAGTATTTAAGTTTGTTAATTTCATTTCAGTTGTTGGATGGATGTGCAAATGTTTGGTGTTTAGTTGTTAATTATTTGAATTTCTAAGAGGCTTCCATTTGATATTTTACTAAATTGTGGTTTTTCATGAATTAAGTTTTTGTGATATAAATACATAAATGTATCTGTAGAGTGAAATGATTTCTTTACACTCAATCCACCTAACAAACTATACTCTGTTTGAGCTCATGTTTGAGGGTGACGTCATTGCGTGCATTGGTTTTCTTGCCCTAAAAACCTCACATGCTAACCTCGGAATTGCAGCAATTACACACACGAATAAAGGCGGCACAATCAAAATACTAGAGCGAGTGCAGAGTCGTGTCATGACGTCACCCTTGAACTTGAGAACAAACAAAGCATAGCTTGATAGTTCATAGTGTTTGAATCTACCCCGGGGTGGGTTTCGCAAAGATTTCAAACCATTGTAGACACATCGTAAGTTACTGATAGAAATCCCTATTACTTACAATGCATTTGACTTAAGGTGAGTTTACGATGTGTCGCAAGTCTTTGTGAAATCCACCACAGGTGTCTAGCATACAAATCTGATTTGTAGTTGTTCAATATCCAGTTATGCAAATTTATTGACCTTCCCTTTTAATGGTGTCGGCATACACAGTTTTTAAAGTCAAAATGGACTGCATATTATATCAGTAATCTCAAGCAAGTGAAGTCTGTAATCTAAATATTGACTCTGCTTATGATGCCCTAGGACTAAATGCCCTTGCACTTCTGAGAGATGTTACAATCGGACATCATCAAGCCTTTGGAGGATTTCATCCATCTCAAAACCTGAAAAGGTCTATAAACTATTAGATCATCAGAAACAGAACTGTAGTCACATGGTACAAGCAAGTAAATGTGTATGCTGTGAATAATTCTGTGCACTGTGCTATTCACTTGTACAATCATACTTGGCTGTTTTTCAGCCTTGAACTGCTAGACAGACTTAAGAGTTATTTGGTGATGTCAGTTTGAGTAAATAACCCAAAGTTGTCAAAACTGAGTATGCTGGGCCAAGTAAAGCTTGGGGTGGATTTAATCAAAATAGCCATAGTCTAATTCACTGCCAAATTCAATGAAATGTAGTAGAAAAATTCAGTCCTTCCAGTCTGTCTTCTCTGTGTTGTGTAAAATGTGCCAAACAGTAGACAAATCTTACATGGGAAGAACCTTATGAAATGACCTAGCTCTACTTGGGGACAGAAATCCTTTGAGGTGCATGCACTTCTGGTTCGCTGCATATTTACTGCGAAAAAGATGCACTTGCCTCTGATTGGCCACTGAGGTGATCAGCTGTTGCTGGGTCACTGATCACACATGCTATGCGTTGATAAGGGGTTCCCAAAAGATAAGTTCCCCCCTAAAATTCGAGCACATTTCGTTGCATAACTTCACTAGAAACTGGAATTTTGAAATTTCAAAAGTTTGTAAAGAGAGGAAACATTGGCTCTGCGACAAAAGTTGTTGCTTTTCAAAAAACCCTTTGTTTCAACACACACTCGCTTTTCCAAAAAAGATGTTGTCAGAAAAGTGGCCTTTACCGTATTCAAAGTCTAAAGTCGAACTTATCATTTTTACAACAATGAATTTCCCTGCTTTATAATTCATTGCGGTCTGAAAGTAAATAAGTTAAACATTGACGCATAGGCAAACAATAAACACACAAATTTGCAGGAAAACAAACAAATAATGTAAGCTTTACATCATCAGTATCAAATAAAGTCATTGTTCTCGCATATGCTCTTTTTTTAATGAATATAATGTTTGAAATGCCTTTTTCAATCAAATAAGCTTAATTGTTTTGCCATTCAGGGTGAGACTCAATAGTCCCTGTTTCCGTCATCTGCACTGATTACATTCAATGTAGCGTTTGGGGCACAAGCCTTGTTTACCAATTTGCTGATTGTTCGTGTATGAATGTGGGTTCTTGCCATGCTCGCTGATAATTCCACATGTTGAGCCAGTGTAGCGTTCGCCTTTATTTGTGTATCTGCTTTACATTTCACCTGGTGTTGCTTACACAAATCTCATCTTGTTTATTTTTTGACTGCATATTTGTCTTGTTTGTTTATTTGTTAGCCTATGCATTAATGTTTTAAGCTTATTAACATAAAAACGCCACGGCCGATTTAAATTTTTTAAAAAAAATGAAAACATTGTTTTAAATTGATAATTCTTTACTTCAGTCCTTTGGAATACGGTAAGTGCCACTTTTTCTGACAACCATCATTTTTTGGAAAAAGGGAATGTGGGTTGATGCCAAAAGTGTTTTTTGGAAAAGTCAAGGACTTTTGTGGCAGAGCCAAATGTTTCTCCTTTCTTTCAAACTTTTTTAAAATTTTCTAACTTCCCGCTAAGTGAATTTATGCAACGAAATGTCCTCAACTTTTAGGGGTGAACTTATCCTTTTGGGAACCCTGTAGCTCTGCCCCTATAAACCAGAAGTCATGCTCATCAAGGTGTTTCTGTCCCTGTCCCTGCTATACCAGCCACCATTTGAATTCTATTCTTCTACTAACAAGTTTAGGTGGAGTTGGGAGTAATATAGGTGAGAGAAACTAAATCACTGTTGGTACTCCCCCTCCCCCCCTATGTTAGTTTGCATACAAGATAAACTGAAACTCAAGCATGCCACTATACAAAGCTCTTTCTGGATGTTTCCCATATGCCTAAGACACAGAATATAGTCAGAAGGAGGGACTGGAAAAAGTCACCTTATTAAATGCTGAAGGTAACATCCAATCATTAAATCCTGTCATGTAAGATTGTTTATGAGCAAGAACATCACTACCTGCCGTTATATCAAAAAAAAGTGAAGAAGTTGAGATTTTTTACTAGATTTTTTTTCATAATTGTTTTCTGGTATTTGAGAACTTATAAACTGGACCTTCATCAGCGGTGATATATGTGTGGGTGAGTGCTGAGAGGGTGTTCTAGATATTGATGGTGCAAAACTAGTGCTTCTATAATCTGTTCGATATCAAGTTTGGGGGGTGACGTCATTGCGAGTGTCAGATGTTGCACCGAGAGAACCGCACGCGCTGACCTTGGAATTGCAGCATTACAGGCAAGCAGCGGCGGGAACAAAGGCGGCGCAATCCCAACGCTCAGAAGGATGCGAATGCAAAGCGCGCATCATGACGTCACCCCCCCCCCCCCCGAAACTCGAGACCGAACAAGTATATAGTGTTCATTAGGCAGAGTCTCAGTCAAGACGTACCAATTCATTATCATATGGTACGGGCAATTGAATCTTGCAAGGAGAGTGGGTTCTCTCTAGTTTAATCAGCCATCCTTAACATCATCTGGTGGGACACAGCAAATATGTTAAGTTTCCTATAGGTCAGAAAAAATATATCAGAATTATAGAGAGAAGTTTTCCCAAAAAAAAGGGGACACCATGTTTCCATGGTGGGCGGGTTCAACCATTCTTGCCTTGAAGGTAGAGGACAATAGGCAGTGAAAAGTTCAATGCCCAGACC
The DNA here is from genome assembly GCA_023653785.1 of Ophioderma brevispina. NCBI lineage: Eukaryota > Metazoa > Echinodermata > Ophiuroidea > Amphilepidida > Ophiodermatidae > Ophioderma > Ophioderma brevispina. The sequence goes on along the minus strand of JAMKCH010018971.1, from coordinate 22,690 downwards.
AGGAACCGAAACCCCGGGTCCTGTGCATGGTTCCATTGTGCAAGCAAAGCAGTATAACTAACCACCATAATAGCATGAAACTTTTCCCTATATATTACTTGTCTTGATAAGCTGGATACAGTGTTTCAGACCATTATATGCATACCATAAAATAATGTTAGTCTATAATTGTGTGGTATTACAATGTGAATCTTATATCGGCATGGACGATAATGTGCCTAAAATTGGGAAACAAGAATTTTGTAACATACACATGGATGCAGTGGCATTTAAAAAGTCCAATTTTCAAGGGTGACAAGAATTGAGAAGCCGCGACTTGCAAAAAGACAAGGTTGAACCGGTACTGAGACCAACACCAAAAGAAAAGAGAGGGGGGTCCTGTATGGAGAAAGGTGTCCCACAACAATAAATTGGGATTTACAAGAAAAAAACTTTAACCATAGGAAAGGCAATTTGAAGAGGAGGAGGATCAAGGGCTTGGGTGATCCATTCTCAGGTTGGTCTCGACACAAGGTTTGCCCCGACCTTTCAGGCATATGTTGGCACTGCTCCGATGATAATCTAGGAAATGAAGCTTATACATGTTATATAGATACATCTCTCCAAACAGTTATGATTATGACGATTGACATAGCAGTTATTAATCACAAAGTGAAATGACTGGATGCTCAACCAGCCTCCAGTGTGAACGTTAAAACCGCAGGGTGTTACCAGGGTGAGTCCTACGTGATGAATTTTTTCTTTCAACCTACAAAGTAAGTATGATTTGTAATGGTTGAGAAAACATTCTCCTGGATAGGCGTTCTGGCCTTCCATGAGAAATGCTTTTCTTTTACCTATTAAATTACACTTTTCAGGTTTGTGAAAGAAAAAAGGGTCCATTCAGGAAGGACTAAACTTGAGTTTAAACCTGGGACTAAAGTTAATGATAAGACTACCTTTGGGAATACGGGCCAAGTGAAGATACCAACGTAAAAATAGTATAACATATACATTGTCATGAATGTTGTTATTTCCTTGAACGACTAGACCAATTGGAGAAGGTGCTGGTGGTACGTTCCTGGGCAAAAACCCTGGTTAGAAGCGTGTGTGTAGCCCATTATTTAAAAGTGTTTTTGATAAAAAAATGTTCAAAAGGCCTGCTATTGGATGGGATTGTAGGACACAGTTAAACAAATATATCTGACCGCGGAATGCAAATTATTTTTTCGTCAGCTGGGTTGAAAAAGGCAGAGCGGGATATTGCGGAGGAGGGTGTGGCGCATGATCCGTAGGTGTATGGTACGTGTGTTCCGTTTGGTTAGGTTTCGTGGGGTGTCCGTCTCATCTCCTTGAAAAGTTTAAGTACCGATTGGGGGAAGTGGGCTGCAATAGGGGTCCCTTCATAGTGGGATTGGGTCAAAGGTCATGGACCAAGGTTAAGGTAATTGCAGTAATGTTCCAGTTTGGTAACGTTTCGGTTGGTAGGTTTTATTTTTGCATCTCTGCGAAAAGTTTAGTCCGATTTAAACCATACTTGGGGTGTGAAGGTTGCAATAGGGGTTCCTCATATGTGGATGACGTGAAGGTCACAGGACAAGGTCAAAGGTCAACTGAGGTCATGTTGCAGTTTGGTTAGGTTTTAAATTGGTAGCTCTTTGAAAAGTTGCAAAGTCTAGCAAGTAAATTCTAGCATGGGGGTCAAAGGCGCAAAAGGTTCCTTTATATGTTGTCAAAGGTCACTACCAAGGTCAAATGTCACATAACAAGGCAAAGAGTCATCTGCGGTCATTTTCCCTTATGGTTAGGCTTTCATTTGTCGGAAACTGCTACATTTAGGTATTTATTCCACGAGAAACAATTATTGATTTGAAGCCCTGCATGACAACTGTGCCAATAACCAACTTGTGTCTACCTGCCACTGCAAGGGGTGATGCGCACATGCGACAAGTTCTTTGCTGCTTCTTTTGGTCCCCCGCCAAAGGGGGAGAGGGGGGACGTAAATAGAAGAGCCCTGCGTCCGTTGTGTCGTGCGCGGTGTAGTGCCACACACAATATTCTCTGGATCTAGCCAAGGGGGGGATCGCGGTGTCCATCTTGCCACTAGATGGATCTCAATGGAGCATTGGCTGGGAAGTATAAGTGGGTCATGGTTGTGACGTAGGTCAAGGTCAAATATGGTCAAAAAAGAGGGGTCAAATTTGAGTACACAAAAATAGGGTTATAATGTTATAAACCTTGTAAACACGATATCTTTTGATCTAAGCAAAGTATGGGTTGGTCCAATTCTTCGCACCATAGTGTCACCCCAATTAGACGGTGGATGAGTACGGAGGCGGTGGGGAGTAGCATGGGGTTCAAAGGCAAATATGGTCAAAAATAGGTCAAATTTGGTCAAAAAATGGGATTACTTTGCTTTAAGCCTGGCAATTGCGGCAGGGAGATGATGATGAAAAAAAAAAAAAACTTGGTGGGGGTGTGGTTCAACATTGGTGCCAAAAATTTTGAAGGTAAGTTAAGGTCATGCAGGGGTCATTCAAGGTCAAAATGGAAATTAAATTGTTAGCCCTGTCACTGTGGTAGGATGATGAAAATGGTGGGTGGTGGTCAACATTCAGTGCTGAAAAATTTAAGGTCATTTCAGGTCCATGAAGGGTCATTTCAGGTCAAATGGGATGATTAATAATTGAGAAACCTTGTAATGTGGTAGGATGAGGAAACTGGGTGAGTGTTTCCAGCATTTCACGCCAAAAAATTTGAAGGTCATTTCAAGGTATGTGGGTCATCAAGGTCAAGACCACTAAGTAGGTGGTAGGATGATGAACCTTGGTGGGTATGGTCAGTATCAGTGTCAAAAAATTTGAAGGTGATTTGCAAGGTCATGCAAGGGATCCTTCAAGGTCAAATCACAAGTATGTGGTAGGATGATGGAAGACTTGGTGGGTCTGTGGAACATTCATGCCCTAAATATGTTTGATGGTCATTCAAGGTCATGTGGGGTCATAGAAGGCAACAAATCCATATACATGGTAGTATGGTCATGAAACTGAGCAATCCTTGCCAAAAAATTTGAAGGTCATTCAAGGCGTGGGGTGTCAAGGTCAACTAACTCAAAATGTGGATAGTAGGTCATGAAACATTGTGGATGGTGGTCAAACATTTTTTAAAACGAAAATGCAATGAGAAGGCCCATTTCAAGGTCATCAAGTAGGGTCATCTAGTCAAATAATGCAAATAGGCTGTTATGGCACAATGTAGTCAAATTTACTTGATACCGTCAAATTGGCAACTGCTATGGCAGCATACAGGCACGGAAGTGGTTGACAACCACTTATTCCATCACATGCTCCATGTGATCTTTTGAAAATTATAGTGTCCCTCAAGTTACTATCGCGGACGGGCGGGGACCTTTGGGATTCGAGAAACGCCTTCTTGTTATATGATAGTTGGCCTACTATAAACTCATATATAAGGAAAACAAGGAAAATTTTGGACAAACCTATTTAAGTGTGGTGAATTAAGAGAGAGTACTAATACATTTCAGCTTTTTTGTGTCATTTCAAGCTAAATTGATGTTTCCAACATACACAATAAAAGTTAAGGTACCTGTTCTGTTGAAGATGAAAATTAATTAAAGTTGCTGTTGTTCAAAATGAACAAAGAGGCAGTTTACAACAACAAAATGAGTAATCTACATATAAGTTTCTAGTTTTTAAAGTTCAAAAGTTGCTCCCTAGGTCAAATGTGTTCTAATTTGAAATATTTTCATTTTGTCAAAAGAAATTGAGCAAAAACTCATTTTTTTTTACTAATTTGTGTTAACGCAGTTAAGACCCATACCACCTCTTAATGACAATCAGTGGTCATGTTTTTAAGAACTTTTTCAATCAATTTAACAGGTGTTTTAACCTGCAAACACGAACAAAATCTACCCAAATTGATCAAATTAACCAGATATAAAGAATTAGCATTCTGTGTAACTTCCTGTTTTATTTCGGTAATGCAAGGCAGATAAAATCCAATGATGCTGGTTTGCAACTTTAGGTAAAAAGATAATAAGTGGTTTGTACCCAAAGTGCTCCCAAATATATTAGAGAATAAAAGGTAGGATTTGTGTTTTGCTTATCTAATATCGTGTCATAATGGATGGGCAGTCAATATTTGAGTAGTGGATGCGGGCGCAGCGATTTACATTTTTATTTTAAAAGATGGACCTGCCCATCCGAGATGACAAGATTAGATAGGCAAAACAACACATTTTTTTTAAATGTATTTTATTCTTATCTTATTTGTTTTTTTTTGGTTGTTTTAATCACCGAGAACAAATTTTAGTTCAATAATGTATTTTAAAAAGGGCAAAAATATTCACCCGCTTTAAAAATGAACCAACCCCTACTAGCCGCGTGCACTGCGTAACCTATACGCGCGCGCCTCCTAAACACTTGCGCGACGAAGCACTATCTAATATCGTAATATAAGATAGCAACAACCCAAGTGTATTGCGGTGTTGCTTATAAAAAACTGCCCACCTGAATAAGCATATGTTTTTTAGGCTTGTTCCCATGACACCTTTTATATATTGGATTAAAAAATTACAAATTTGACAGAAATTAAGTGCATATCAATTCAACATTATTTAAGTCATTAATTTAGAACATTTGAAAAAGAAACAGTCGATGATATATTACAGCAATTGTTTCTGTTACACATGGAATCAGTATTGGTATGCAGTAAGCTTCTTTCACTGATGAGCAAGCTGTCAGTGAAATATTTGTCATAAAACCTTTGTTTTACATGTAGGTTAAAGGTTCAAAGCCCCCCCCCCTTTTTGGAAGTTTTTATATATTTGACCATAACCAAAATTTTGACAGCGATGCACAGAGGAGGCTAATTGAAAGGAGAAAACGCATTCAAGAATAATTACACAAATACGATATAAAACCCACTATTAAACATATGGAGTGGTTTCATGGGATAAAAGGAATTCTACATAACAATAAACGAATTAAAGCTTTGTCTGACACCATGCGCTATTTGAAATTCGCGCTAGTGTATATGGGGTATGTATTTGTGTTATGCGATACGGAAGGCACAGTAGCATCATACAGCTTCACACATGGTGCTTTTATTATGTACAGTATCCTATGGCATGTTATGACCTAAACGTGCGGGGGTCGTATCGCATAACACTGATACATAGGCGCGGAATTTTAAATAAGAAATTGTTAGATAGATGGTTTTAATTCATGTAGGGTTATTAATTTCAATTTTTAAGTTGGACCACTCGAGATGTTGGGTCAATAAGTTTGTATGGTGTTGTATATTGTTTAATATTATTGTTGTACGGGTGTCTCCGAAAGGATTAAATGCACACTATTTCAATGTACACACCCCTTTTATATTTGTTTCATTTGAAATTTGGGCTTGTTTAATATGTGATCATGAGTTGTGTGGTGCAAGATTTGATGCTAGCTTGGACTAGTTGATTAAGTTGATGAAATGGGAGAAAGGGAGAGAACAGACGAGAGAGAGGGGGGGTTTTTTTATAGAAATCAGAAATCATTGTTTTTTCGAAAGGTAAGTTGGGTCAAATGAGAACTGTTGCAGTCCTTTTTTGGGGGGGGGGGGGGTTGAATGAATGAAAGCAACATTATCCAATTTATACTGCCAAGTTCTTTTCTGTTTGGTTAGAGCATTTACATTTAATTAAGAAATCATGGTAATTTGTACTGACAATTACAACATTTGAAGGGGAAGAAGGGCAGAATGTTGTGCTTTAGTAGTCTAACTTTGGGAGAGAGCGGTGAGTGGCAAATCCTCGACATTCCAATGATATGTTTCTGTATTAACTGCACTGTTAAAAAATGATCATACCAAAAGCTTTCATTTTGAACTGGCAGCTGGGACTGGCAAAGTTTAAAACAAGTTTTTAAAGTGATTGCAGGTTTTCTAAGTCCCAGTTTCATTTAAAACTAGGTTTTTTGTGGTCAATTTTAACAGAGTGTGGTTATCAATGATGTGATGAGTACCTATATAGGCGTTAAACCACTTTGATCATCATAAGTGTATATGAAAATGAAAAGAAAATATTAACTGTTCAAGCAAGAGAATAGTGGTATTGGGATAGTGAGTGCGTGGAGTTAAACAGCTCCCCAGCGAAGAGAAGAAATTTTATTATTTGGTGGCCAATATTGGGAATGGTTTTATAATAACATGTGTGTGAAATTTTATTGATTGAAGTTGGGATCCATATAGAAAGTTACTGTTAGTATTGGGTAAAACAACGACACCCCTCATATAACGCAGGCATGGGGACTCAGTCTTCCCCATCCCACACTCCACCCCACCACCACTAATCTACTACTGTCACGGTTTTACCTTCAAAACCCCTACCACAATAATTGACCCCGCTGACTTGACCTTATAATAACATGTGAAAGTGTATTGAATGACTTGAATCCATGAAGGCTATGGTAATGGCAAATATTGGGTAACCAAACTGGAACAAACACGCAGACATGCACAGACAGGCCACACACTTGTACACTGGGGAGTATTTCAAACCACACAACACACACCCACCAACCACTGCTACCTCTCACGGACTATGTAATAATGTGAATGAAATGTATGACTAACTTGGGGATCATGAAGGAGGCAAGTAACGGTAATGGGAGGTGGGAAACACACACGCGCAACCACACACACACAAACACATGGACCACAAACTGACACACTAGGGAGTATTACTCTCAAATTAACCTCACCACCCAGACATACACACACCACCCCACGGTTGCTTCACTGCCTTCCCTTATGATAAAATGTGAAATGTATTGAATGACTTGAATCCATGATGCTAGCTACTGTGTCTTGAATAAAAAAAACAGATCACACACCCCACGACTCAAACATGAAGTATGGAGTCATTTACTACCCACCTACATACACTACCCAGGACACTAATACCACACCACCTACATACACCTCCACACCTACATTACACTTGCCACCACCACCTATACACACACCCCACCCCCTACACACCACACAACTACCATAATCACTAATCTCGCTGCTCACTACTATTACTTCCATAGAGGTGGACTTGTACACCCCAACAAAAATCATACCAAACTTACAGTTTAAGTGGCTGTGAAAATAAAGTTGGAATCAGTGCAGTTCTTGAATTCCAGAGGGTGTGGGGTGATATGGATATAAAGTTAGTGGGAGGATGTAATGATGGAAGTAGGTGGGTGGGAGGACGGGGTGGTAAGGAGAAGGAAGGGGACTATCAGTTATTTATATTCAATGCAAGTTTGAGGTAAACTTGGTGTATCTGAAGTATGAAGTGACAACGTGTGTTGCGTATACCCAGTGCTGCCTTTCATTTGCATGTGCTTCTGTTTGCCTACACATCACTGAAAGGTTGGTAGACAATACACGCATGGCACGTTACTTCATACTTTGCTGGACGCAGTATAATTGGGTCATGTTTTGGGCCAAGGGAAATAAGACGGAACCAACATGCCATAATATTAGAAAATAACTTGAGATGTGTATTTGTATGTCTAAATGTTGTGTATACCCCTGTTTCTTAAGATTTTAAATTTTTGATAATTTCAAGTATCAGGCCAAGTGTAAAATAACGGAAGATTTGTTTCACCACTATCACCAAATTTTTAGATTTTAAAATGTATTTTTTAGTGCCTTTTTAACTTTTGTGTGTTATAATGTTGTGTGAAAAAAGAGGGACTACTAGGAAGTACTGGGGGGTATAATTTATTAAACATATTTAACACATTTTAAAAAAACAATAGGGTTAGTAGAGCAATGATTGAAATAGAAAAAAAAAAAATAAAAATAAGAGGAGAATTAAAATTTTTATTATGAAATATGAATATTTTTTTACTTGATACTTGGATGGGTGATGATTTGTTTTTTTTTTTTTTTTTTTTTTTTTTTTTAGGGGGTGGGGGGGATGGGGGGGGGGGGGGGGGGGGGGCGGGGGGGGGGGAGGGGGGGGTGTGGTGGGGGGGGGGGGGGGGGGGGTGGGGGGGGGGGTGTGGGGGGGGGGTGGGGGGGGGGGGTGGGGGGGGGGGGGGGGGGGGGGGGGGGCCACCCACCCCCCCACCCCCCACCCCCCCACGAACAAAATAACAAATTGTGAAAAATATCAAATATGAAGACCTTCCTCACCGATTTTTTTTCAGAAGTCTGGACGAGAAACATTGGTTATTTTACGTGGCCTTCCCATAATTTTGTTGTTTGAAGGATAAACAGTAAATTCCTTAGACTGGAATCAGTTGCCGCTAGAATGAGTAAGGTTTGCATATATAACCAAGGTGCATGCTATTACGCAAACATGTAATTATGGGAACACGGCCATACCGCAAGTCAAAGGAGTTATTTGTGATGAGAGTGAATGCCTTCCATGGGTGCCACCTGGTTGGGTGTACCACTTTGAAAATTATAAGTAGGGTGCACATGTTTAAGTATCAAAACTCTTGGCGATTATGGTTCTTCAAATATTTTAAAACAGCCTAAAAAATGAAACAAATGTGTCAATGTGTGTAGATACTGTGTGTTGATATTAAAGTACGAGTAGGGTTTATTGTGTCGTCTACAAGGATTTCAGGAGGCACCTAAGGTCCTCAATGTCTGGCCATGTTTCAAGGCGCCTAATAAAGTTTCGGACAAAAAGTTTATCATTCGGGAAGTAAAGTCCAATTGCTATAGAAAAATGGGGTCTAGATGACCATCATAGCACCAAAGAAGACTGCCAAATCGTTATCTACACATTTTCAATGGAATAATTTGGCCATGAAGAGAGGTTATAGAACAGTTGGGTTTTGTCGTATTGAAAAACGTGTACACAATTGGTTTCAACAACTATCCTATATCTGTCCAGCCTCGAAGTATGAAGAAAGAGCGAGCGAGGCTATACATTGTGGCCCACTTACAGCGCGTGGTAGGCAAAGCACTAATGCGTGCAACTGAAGGCGGTTATGGTATCCGGCGCGCGTCTACTTCCTATATTTTCAGGACAAGACAAAGTATAGGAACCTTCATATGAGAAGGTCATGGGTCAACAACCAAGGGCAAAGGTCTGAGGTCAGTTATAAAAGCGGCTTCGTAAAAACATCAAACTGACTTTCATTCGAGAAGGTAGTCATTGATTGACGAACTTGGATCCAAGAAATTTGGGGGGCCCCTTGGGAACTGCATTGATAATGAGTCCAAAGGGGTCAAATACCAAGAGACAAAGGGCTTGAGCTTCAAAGTTATAAAAATGGGCTTATCCAATTGCTAAAGAAATTTGGGGTCAGGGTCATAGATTACCCTTTGAAAGAGCTCATATGTTAAGAGGGGAGTAAAGGGTCACATAGCAGGTCAAAGGTCATATGACTGGCCAAAGTTATAAAATGGGCCCGAAACAAAATTGCCAATAATTGAAAGTTGGAAGTCAATTTGCAACCATTATATGGTTATATGGATTCCAAGTGTGGGAAAATGGTCGGATCAAACAACATTTGATAAGATGGCATGATGGCGCCCAATTTATTGGTCTCGTATGAGTTTTAAAATATGGGCTCGACTACGTCTCCCATTTGTGGGATCAGCCGACCAATGAAATATGGGCTTAATCCAATTTATATCAGACGTGGGTTAAAAAAAGGTTTGCATGGGGGTTCCTTCATTGTCAAAGGTCATGTCCTACTGCCATCTTGCCAGGGGATTTCTCGTAAGTTTATGGGCGGTTAGTTCATAATTTGTTGAGTCGGTTGGTGAAATCTATATAGACATATTTGGCCCATAATGTTGTTTTGGATGACACTACTTGGCTCGGGAACAGACGCGTTCAGGTAAATTGAAAAACACTATATTCCTTTATGAAAATCAAAATAGTGATGAAAGACAGACCCCCCTAAGGGGGGGTTGTGGTTGAGCTTCATTCACAACAAAAATCAAAAGTTTCCCTGTAATTCAAGGCATTTGCTCGAAAAAAGCGAAAGGGGAGGTGGAGAAAAAAGGGGGAAACAGGTGGGGGAAAAGAAGGAAAAAATTCGGCATAAGTGTTAAAAAGTTGTTGAGTTTCAAAGAAAACTTGGGCACAAAACACAATACCTTTTCCCGAAAAATGACATTTTCAGGAAAAAAGGGCACTTTACAGTATTCAATTTCAAAGAGATCTAAAGTTCAAACGATTCAATTGATTAATGATAACAGGTACGATTTTAAAAACTCATGTATAGAAAAAAGTTTGTAAAGTGCTCCGTACACTAAAAACACCGTTTGTGAAAAAAAAAAAAACAAATGTGTGTGATACCACTGACCTCTATTACAGGATTAGCGGGCTCGCCGAATTGGATAGTCGGGATTGAAAACAACCGGAACTTCCCCAGCGGCCATTTTGTAGAGGGCAGAACATGAGAGGTCACCGTACAGATCCTTGCGAAGTCAATGCAACTTGGTGAATATCTTGTATTGAAAGAAAAACTCTTAATATTTGATTAAAAAAGTGGGTAGTAGCATCGACAATTAGGCACAGTCATAAGTACGCTAATGGCGCGCGAGTTACAGGACATTACTATGCTGGGATGACTTTACTGTGTAGAATATTGGAGTGCAATTTTGCAGTTATCACAATATATTGATGTTGAAAGTTTGATGAACAATAAAAATGTCTGCCAAAAGAAATGTTATGTGAAAAAAAATTGTGTAGGGTTTGTTTAATATTGGTGAATAAGAGGGGATAATGGATAAAAAGTGGAAGGCAAAGACAACTAGAAGCAAAGGATATACTAAAAGTAAAAAGGACAAAGATAATAAAAAAACCAGAAGGAAAATGAAACCAAACAAGGAATAAAATGGGATTGTGCGAACACCAAATTAAAAGTGTGAGATAAGTGCTATAGTTACCTCTCCCCACTCCTCCCTTCCTCCCACTCCCGTAATTTTACGTTCCCCATCCCATCCTCTCCCTTACCCTCGCCTGCCACTCCCTACCCTTCCCCGCTCTTCCTTCCCCTTCCCTTTCCTTCTTCTCCCACATCTTCTCGTCCCTTCCATTCTTGGTTATTTTTATTCATTTACCTTTTATATAAGGTGGTAAGTTGGAAGTTATCGTGTCATCCATTCATTAATTATTTCATTAAGCATTCATAAATCGTTTATTAATCAAATTGCATTTATCTGATGTTATAACATGGATTGGCTATTTATTCACGGTATTTCTAATTATTTCACCATTTTCTCAGTTTGTTCAATTTCTGTCGGAAATTATCCTTCAGTTATTTCTGCAGGTGATTCTTTGGCAGATTCTATGCACGATTGAGTTCCCCATTTCTCCTCCCCTTTTACCTTCACTTTCCCCGGGCACTCTATTCTTCTTACTCCCGCCCGAGGGACAGAGAGGTAAAACATTAAGTTAAGAGAAAGGCACATAAACTATTGAAACCCAAACAGAAAACATCAAAATTAACGTACCATCTGACCCTGCCAGAAAAAGCCTCTTTTGGTGGCGGCGGGGGCAGCAAGCCGCAAAGTCATAGTACAGAGATTAGGATCCTCTCTGGCCGCCGTTAATTACGAGGACGACGCCGGGGCCGTAAAAGGAAAGGAAAAACGGTAAAGGATCTTTGTCCGCAGGCTCACAGTGAAACATACGGAAACGAGCAGTGGAACAGACAACAGATTATAAACGGAAAAAGTACGAGAAACAGGACTAGACAAGCAAGGAAAGCACAGAAATAACAGACTAAGAAGGAAGAGAAAAGAAAAAAAAAGGGGGATGAAAGAGAAAGAAGAAGAGCAGAAAGAAAGAAGAGAGAAAAGGGAGAGGAAAAGGAGCAAAGGAAAAAAGGAAACAGAAAAGAAAAGAAAGGGAAAGAGCAGAAGAGAAGGAGAGAAGGTGAGAAGAAAAGGGAAAGGACAAATCAAAAATCACATTAACAAGACACCATAGAAAGTCACTTCCTAGCCACAGTTCACTTCCCATTCCCCTCAACGCCCTCCCTAACCGCACCTTCCACCTCCCTCTCCCCATTCCCAATCCCCTCCCTCCCTCTCCCTCCCCTTATCTTCCTCTTTGTCCCTTACCCAATCCCCATCCCCATTCCCCTCCCAACCTTCCATCCTTACTTTTTTTCTTATGTTTTATTATCATAATAATAAGGAAAGTTGGGATGGATTCGTTCATTCATCTTGCTATATTTATTTATTTTTTACCAAATATGCAAGTTATCTTATGTCTATAACATGATTGGCTATTTATTGCTGCATTTATTTATGTATTATTTCAATTTCCTCAGTTATTTCTGATTTTTGTGCCGGAAATTTCTTTTATTGTTCATAGACGTACTGGTTTGTTTTGAAAATAACAAAATTCATTGGTTGAAAAAAAAACCTCTTCGTTTCCCTTATTTTGAGTTAATTTCAAATTGGACGTACAAGTGCCAATTGAAAAGTTAATGCAGCGACGCGGGGTTCTTTACCGCTACAAAATGGGGACAAAATGTTTCCATTCTCGATCGCCCCGCCCGCTATCCATGTATAGAGGCCAGTGGTTGATACTGCCAATGTCACAACCAGAGTCCTTGAAAGAGCCGGGGTTTGACATCATCGATTGCCAGCCAAGTCACATCCGGCTCCAATCGGTGTTGTATGTAGTGTGTATGTATGCGTAACATGTATGCGTAAAACTTGTTTTCTTTACATGATCTCAATTGCATCACACATGGGAGATCAATTGAAAACCAAACCTGTGTATATGGTGCCACCATGGGACGTCCCTTATATGTTGACTGAATTCTCGGGCTCAAGAGTGGTCACGGACATGAGGTCAAAGGTCAATGCGAGAGTGGCGGGGTCAAGTTGAAAATAGGACTAAAAATGTAAAATTGAACTCAGTCAATTGTGAAAGAAAAGTTTAAGTTCAATGGAACTTGTGAACCATGGGGAGTACCTCTATATGTTGGATGTGAGGTCAAGAAGGTCATGTGAGCAATGCGGTCACAAGGGCCTCGAGCTGGGGAGCGCGGGCCCACGTATATTCTTTGAATATGCGAGCGGAGAAAGCGTGGGGCCCAGAACGAGAGCGTGGGAGAGGAAGGGAGCCGGCGAAATTTCGTTTTTCTAACTCCAGCTTCGAGAGTTAGCAATGGAGCAACATGTCCACTTGGTGCAAGAAGTTAAGGGAGGGAACAAACCTTATTTTTGTGGAAATGCCCCCGTGACGTCGGCGTGTTGTGAAAGTAACTATGTGGACGTTTATATTAGATGGAAAATTGTTTTAGGATCGGAGAGGCGGAAGAGGGAGCTGAAACAGGACAACGGATTAGAGAGGGCCAGAGAATATTCATAGGGGCCCTATTTAAGGAGTTCGTTTACCTCCCACTACAGAAAAGGTTTAACACCTTTGGTAAGTTAGTATGGCCCCTCTACACAATGCTAAGGTAGGTAGTACTCTCAAATTGTGGTATCACTTTTCAGTAGGGGCCAATTTAAGCTAAAACAGGGGTCAATTATTTTTAAAATGCCAATCGTGTTGAAATGTATTGCCATATTGGCCATCTAATCATATGGATCCAAAAATGTATAGTGTACACCCTACGACCATGGTTGGGTTATAGGTTACAAATGAACAAACATGGGTAAAAAAGGTCATCTCAATTTGTACAGGGGTTCACATAAAAGTTAATCTGATTATATTAAATACTGCAAATAGTGCCTTAGGAGAGGACTCCTAAAAAAGTATCGTTTGAGTATGTTTAAATGTTTACTACGGGGAAAGGGGTCATTAGAGGTCAACACCAATTGCTTCTATGTTGCCCTATGACCTATTTTGTCGCATAACATGGTAAAAACTATGCATGCAGATGGTACAAACCTATTCCTTAGTTTGAAAAATTAAGCTAGGGTGACAATTTGTTTCAATTTTTACCAAATTGGGAACTTCTGATTTTGACCCCTATACAAATAAGAAATTGACCTTTTTACAATTTAGCCATTTTTTACCCTTATAACTCCCAAACCAATGGTATAGATGGTACAACTATACATTTTGGACCTTATGACTAGACCGAAACAATTATGGCATTTACATTTCAACATGATTGGAGCATTCTAAAAATTGACCCCTGTGTAAACTTAAATTGGCCCCCCTATTGAAAAAAGTGATACCACAATTTGAGAGTACTACACATCTAGCATTGATGTAGAGTGTCAAACCGTTTCTATAGTGAGGGATAAACGATGACGTTTGACCTAGGTCCGTGCTCCTTCTCTAAGAGCGAACGACCGGAGCGCGAAGACGATGGACGTCGCTTATTGACAATACAAGGATATAAAAATCAGTTCTTTAAACATGTAAGACAGTACTCGGGGGGTATGGGGGTGGGAAGGCTGTTTTTTATTTTCTTTTTGTGTTATTTTAAAAACTCCTTGCGGATAAAGCGCAATGAGGTTTATTCCGTTATATATATATGCAAAAAAAGGGAGCGTTGACTTAACCATCGAGAAAAAACATGCTGATCTGTCATATAACATTCATCAAGCCCCTCGATGCCAGCATTATACTACTACACCTAACTAGCAAATTGGCAGAAGGGTTCCGCGAAGCATTTTCTGAGGGGGGGGGGCGAATTTGGGTCCTTTTCATAGATACTGTACAAGGAAAAGTTCATTTGGGGGGTCTGGCGGTGGGACAAGGGTTCTGATCCGGGGGTTCGAGCAGGGAGCACTCCTCTCTACCCACCCTGCTGGTTGACCGCCAAGGGCATTCCACCTACCCATCTATCACGGTCGGTCTGTCTGCCGTCTATCTGGGCACCCTCAAGACTTCTGCGTGCATGTGTTTGATTCATTTCGCATGAAGCAACCACCCAGGAACGCTATAGCTTCTGTGTTACTTGTGGGGTGGCAACACACAATCTTGATCAAAAGAAATCACCCTATAAGTCATAAGAATATCCGAACAGATAGATAGATGATGGATCATTCAGCCTCAGCCACCCACCCACCCACCGTGTGTTTTGCGTCTCTTACTCTCCATCGGCTTGCCTCTTTGCGTTCTCTCGTACTTTCCTGTCATTTGTTCATAGTTTCATATCATGACGGGCTGCTGCTGAACCACCGTTCGATACTTCACTTTTCTAATGCGGGATTGACGTTTTCAAACTACCCACCATTTTGTAATACTGCTTATAATTGCTTTGTTCCCCGCCATCACTGCGCTCTTGAATATAAATGCTTAAAGTTTAAACGCATTACAGAGCATTGCAGGTGTCGACATCTCCATTAGATTATAGCTGACTTACAAGATGTAAACGCAGCTCATCATGTGACGATAATTAAATAAATGAAGATTGGATGGAAGCTGAAATATTTGCATTCTCGGCATCTTATACAAGTGACGTGTTGCTATACATGTAAATCAGCATGTTGCACATCGCTCTTTTCTTTGATGTGCAAGTATAACAAATAGTCAACAGACGGTATCAAAGGAACTTAGGATGTTGTCTTCGCGACTTTTTTAATCGTATGAAACCAAACGGAGCCCTGTGAATGATTGATAATGTGGTTTACCCCAGTATAATAGTGTTATTTGAATCCCACCCAGGACTCAAGATAAAACTCATTACACGAACTTCAACTTAGATTTTTGTCCATTCAATCTTGATTAGAATATGGCCCAGAACTATGCTAATTTCCAGAAACCTCAGTAATCCATATTTTTATCAAATGTATTTTAACAAAGATAGTTCAAAATTTCACGTGTCTTAACCAAGTTACTGGTTAAACATTAAATTTGGCACTATTTAAATGTGTAACCATGGTTCCATCCAAAGTGGATTACGGACCATACATGGACACAGTCACCGTGTCCAAATATTTTCTTTCCTCATAAGCCAAATCTCAATTAAATATGAGGAAACGTGTTCTCGGTCTACATTTCAGTGTCACTTTTTTCTCCTACAAAATTCTAACTTGTCGTTATGCATTGACTAGTCCTGCGTGTGTGATGCGGCATGCAGTATCACTCGATTGTCTGAACCTGCGCACAGTGGGCCAGAATGAAATCAAAGTGTGCCAAAATTCCATTTTGGTCACTATAGCTTTTATTTTATTTCTCATTTTTATAGACAGGTTTACTGTTGAGATCTATCCTTGAAAAATGTTCAACGCTTAAATTTATTTAAAGGTTATATTTTCATCATCAAAGTTTGTAATTTTCCCTCTAGCTACCAGAATGCAAAATGGGGTACGCTGACATAAAATCTTTTACTTCTTTAAGAAAATTCAGATTATTTCAAAATTCACATATCTGTTTATCAACTGGAGAATAAAATGATTGATTTTGTTCAAAATTTCAGTTTGGATTATGGGTTAAAAACTGTATAAAACACTTCAAAAATATGAAAAAAGTGCCTTTTGTTAGGAAAATTAGCGGAAGTTTTAAGATTCGTGTAGATCATGCTTTAATTTACATACCATTGTATCAGAATAGTTTACACTTTAGGATGATAACTAATTTAGCTGCCGATTGTGCCGCTCGTGAGCTAGTACAAATTTTTATTAGACTTGTGCTCGTGATTTAGGGACTTAAAATCAACCGTATTGATACCGGGTGATCGGAAAAAACTAAACCCTGATTGTGTCCGCCATTTGCATGTAAAATAACCATTATCTCAACATATGTGGTATCAGCGGAAAGTTCATACACCGAGCTACAGTCCTTTGAATCAATTCGCTTTTGTGTTCTATTCGCGATTCACGTTAAAATGAACGGTGTTCTGGAAGCAAATCAAATGTCAGAAGGAATCGGGACATTTACTGAATGCAAATGTTAGATATATAACCCCAAAAATGCAGTCACAAATTTACTATTGAGCCCTATCTCCTGTCTACACCTCGTCACTCTACATTCATTTGACAAATTAACTGATACTGTATCAGTTTCAGGAAGGTTTCAATGAAATGTACCATACGACGAAACAAACTTTCGGTGATAATCTTTTGATTAAGAAATGCATTTAAGCATTTCTTTATTTGTAGACGCACTATTTGCAACACCTTTTAAAAATCTTTCACAAATCTACCATTATAACTACTTTCCACCGTTTAGATACTGGCTTTTATAACATAAACATGGTCATACTCTATCATCAATTGGAGAGTGGATTTGCTTCGTGACTACGCTCCACGCATTTAAATCCGTGGACAGGGGAAAACTGACTACTTGATTCAAAAGACTGTAAGCTCGGTCCTATACCCAACCGACGTGAATGATCTTTTCAGCTAATTAAAGGTAAGTAAATAATCATTTCCATGATAACCACATAAATTGGAAATTGGGCATTTTAATATCAAAATGGCGAACAAAATCAGGATCCTTTTTTCTCTGACTGTCTGACCAACTACGCTATTCCCGAACGCTAGCAGAAAAAACACGTTATTTTACGGTTCTGTGTAATTACCTAAATTGCAAGAAAAAGGTACGGGGATCAGTGAATTTACGGGAAATGCACGTACATAATTATATCTTACTATGCAATGTACTATCTGTTTATCTATTGCCCTAAATCCACTTGCAATTTGCTCTTTTTTACAACGATATTTCACACTAAATTTTGCTGCTGGGAAATGCACCATGTTTTCAAATTACGGATCAAAAGACAACATTTTGATGATGTCACATGTACCCTCAAGAACTAATTACTATTGAAATTATCTCGTTCTCAAACTCTTACCTGGGTCATAAATCAAAGGAATATTAATTTGCTTTTGTTTCCATGATGGTGGCCCCGTCCAATCAAATAACAGCATAAGGTGACCTCATAGAATTCACACATGTATTATTGTATTTTAAGGTTTCAAAACCATTATTATATTTCAATATGTAAATAGGCAGTTTTATTGGTATTATAACGACTATTAGGTCCGTGCCCAATCAGAAAACAGCATTTTAATGGACTCTCATAGCATAATCGTGTGAATGTTGGTATTGAATTATCTCTGCGGGCCCCTTGACACCCCCTACAGTTTTTCAAATTTCAATCCGATAATGTAGTGACTTGCATTTAGCTCGGTTTTTTCATTCTGGCCATCAGGAACGTATTTTGATGCGGCTACATTTCCAAAAAAAAAAAAAAAAAAAATAATAAATTATACTATTTTAATTGCGATAAGGGTGTCCCAAAAGTCATGCCAGCTTTTAAATGCTTCTCTCAAAGTGCATTGAATTTTTGGCACACTTTGAATTTAATCTGGCCCACTGTGCTGGCGTGAGTCGACGCAGGACGCTTTTGAGTGACAGTGACGGCAGTGTAGCGATGTCGAGCGTCAACTGCCAACATTCTCGAAAAATAATTCGCGTGTTTGCACATAAATATGATAAATATTGAGTTGTTATTGATTTATGATAGGGGTACTTGTTTATACGGTAAAAGACATTAATTTATAATTAGTCCAATTTGGCGCTTCTATTGTATCATGGTGAGGTTGAAGAATAGTGCACATCGTTGACAGAACGATGATGGAAAATGACACTTATTAATGTATACTTTCAAACCAAAAAATGGGAATCCTACATACTAAGAAGAAAAGAAAAGTCATGCTGGACTGGCGACGATATACCTGCTATCGTTTAAACAAACGAGTATGCACCAACGTATTATATTTGTCCTGTCACGAATGTACAAAAAATATTATGTGGATTACTCCTATATAATATGTTCATTCAAGTCACAATGCGAAGGAAATATATGGACCTGTGGATATAGAACGGAGTGCCCAACTCTCTTTCGAAGCGATTGGGCCAACGCCACCTATACTGTTATTGTAGGAGGATCCGCTACACGCCCCTACAGCGAGTCTGTTACCTTCCCATCCCAACATTAACATAGTGCTGGTACCTAAACAAAAGAAGTTGTAATGGGGGGGACTTTACACCCTGTTATCTGGCAGAGAGAAGTAATCGAGGACGCAACGCTTGGCCCCACGCGGAGCTCGAACTCACAAGTGTTGCGTTGGGGTCGAGCGCTTATCTGGCTGGACCATAGTACCCTCATTAGGTATTCTTGCGTGAAATTATTTGAAGGTAACACTTCGACAGCATAGTTATTCCTTTTGAAGGTCGTCATAGCCACCACTACAGACGCACATCTATGGGCCCTTCCAGACTTTATTTAGGTCTTGTTTGCAAGATGTTGTACTATAGGCCCTATTTGAATAGCCAGTCCTTTTCAAAATAGTATGAAAATGATCATTGGTTTGATAATTTATTTCTTCTCTTTTGACCCTCTTCAACGACATGCTCTAAATTCATCGTCGTCATTTTGTCGTCATTGTTGTCACTTTCGTCGCGTCGTCACTATCGTTATCATTATCATTATCAGCATTACCGTCGTCATCACCATTGTCACTGTCATCATCAATCTCCATATCATCACCATCGTCTTCCGTCGGCGTTGTCGTCTTCATCATCATCTCTTTCGTTTCGATTGTCTCTGCTATTTCTCCCTGAAACCCCTTATTTGAATTAATTGATAAAAAAAAATATATCTTCATTTATTAACATGTAATCCCAAGCTAAATGCCTTCAATTGTGTACTTGCATTTGGTGGCAATAGTTACTTTTCGCATTATGTTATTCCATTATTCTATTGAATAGTCTGTGCTACTACTGAGATAGCACAGAGTATTTCTCCATTGTATTGGAATGCTTGCTCTGTGCTATCTACTGAAGATAACACAGAGTAATTATTCCATTGTATTGAATACTTGCTCTGTGCGATCTACTGAAGATTAGCACAGATCCAATTATTCCATTTATGAATAATTCCTATCTTCTGTAGATAGCAATGACGGTCCTTGTTATGCGTTTATTGATTATCGAATAGTAGGTTACAATTTAGTAGACGAAGAATAAAATTGATAAAAAAAATATATCTTCAATTATTAACATGTGAATCTCACAAGCTAAATGCCTTCAATTTTGTACTTGCATTTGGTGGCAATAGTTACTTTTCGTCATTAGGTTTATTCCATGTATTTGATAATTAGTCTGTGCTTTCTACTGAAGACGCACAGATAATTATCCATTGTATTGAGGCTTGCAATTTCTGTGCTATCTACTGAAAATAGCACATAGTATTATCCCATGTATTGAATGCTTGCTCGTGCTATCTACTGAAGACAGCACGAGTAATTATTCCAGTGTAATTGAATAACTACTCGTGCTACCTAACTGAAGACACACACAGAGTATTATCCATTGTATTTAAATACTCTGTGCTATCTACTAAGATACACAGAGTAATTATTCCATTGTAATTGAATAATTACTCTCTCTATCTATGAAATAGAACATGGTAATCAAATTGGTATTGAATAATTACTCTGTGCTATCTCACTGAAGTACAAGTAATTATTTCATTGTATTGGAAATCTCTGTGCTATCTATGAGATAACACGATAATTATTCCTTGGTTTGAATAATTACTCTGTGCTATCTACTGAAGATCGCACAGAGTAGTTATTCCTTGTAATTGAATATTAGCTATCCTTCTGAGATAGCATGACGGCTTGTTAATGCGTTATGATATATCAAATTAAGTTACAATTTAAGTAGACGAGAATAAAATTGATAAAAAAATATATTTTCACTTATTAACATGTGAATCCATGCTAAATGCCTCAATTTTGTACTTGCATTTGGTGGCATAGTTACTTTTCGCATTATGTTATTCCATTGTAGTGATAATTCTCCCTGTGCTGTCTACTGAAAGGTATCACAGAGTAATCTATTCCAGGTATTGAATTCTTGCTCTGTGCTCATCTACTGAAAATAAGCACCGAGTAATTATCCATTGTATTGAATGCTTCCTCTGTGCTATCTACGAGACATCACAGAGTAATTAGTCCATTTGTATTGCAAATAACTACTCTTTGCTACCTACTGAAGACAACACAGAGTAATTATTCCATTGTATTAAATACTCTGTCTATCTACTGAAGATAACAACAGAGTAATTATTCCATTGGTACTTGAATATTAATTACTCTGTGCTATCTACTGACGATAGCACAGAGTACTTATTTCCATTGTAATTTAATATTACTATCTTCTGTAGAGCAAATGACTGCCTTGTTAATGCGTTATTGATATATCGAATATTAAGTTACAAGTTAAGTAGACGAGATAAAATTGATAAAAAATTATCTTCAATTGTAGTACAGTGAATCCAAGCTAAATGCCTTCATTTTGGACTTGCAATTTTGGTGGCATAGTTACTTTTCGCATTATGTTTTTTCCATTGTAATTTAATAATTAGTCTGTGGCTATCTACTGAAGATAGCACAAGAAATATTCCATTGTATGAAGGCTTGCTCTGTGATATCTACTGAAAATAGCACAGAGTAATTAGCCATTGTATTGAATGCTTCCTCTGTGGCGATCTACTGAAGACAGCACAGAGTAATTAATTCATTTATTGAAAAACTACTCTGCTACCTACTGAAGATAACACAGAGTTAATTATTCCTTGTTATTTAAATCTCTGTGCTATCCTACTGAAGATACACAGAGTAATTATTCCTTTGTATTGAATATACTCTATGCTATCTACTGAAGATAGAACATAGTAATCAAATTGTAATGAATATACTCTGTGCTATCTACTGAAGCATAAACACAGAGTATTTTCCATTGTATTGAACTACTCGGTGCATCTCTTGATTTTTTGGTACTGGATTTGGTGGCAAAGTTACTTTTCGCATTATTTTTTTCCCATTGTATTGAATAATACAGAGTAATACTCTGTCTATCTAACTGAAAATACCAGAGTAATTTTCCATTGTAGTGATAAGTACTCTATGCTATCTACTGAAGATACCACAAGAGTTAGTATCCCATTGTAATGGATACTTGCTCTGTGCTATCACGGAAGATAGCGCATAGTAAGTTATTCCACTGTATGAAATACCTGCTCTGTGCTATTTTGGTACTTGCTTTGGTGGCAAAGTTACTTTGTATTGATATTGTCTGTGCTATCTACTGAAGATAGCACTAGTAATTATCCATTGTAATGAATACTTGCTCTGTCCTGTCATACTGTAGATAGCACAGAGTAATCCCATTGTATTTATATTACACTCTGTGCTATCTACTGAAGATAACCACATTGTAAGTATTCCTTGTATTGATATTACTCTGTGCTATCTACTGCAGACCGCACGAGAATTATTCCATTGATTGAATAACTACGCTGTGCTACCTACTGAAGACAAACACAGTAATTATTCCATTGTATTAAATCTCTTGCTATCTATTGAAGATAACACAGAGTAATTATTCCATTGATTGAATATTACTCTGTATGCTATGTACTGAAGATAGAAAGAGTAATCAAATTGTATGAATAATTCCCTCTGTGCTATCTACGAAGATAACACAGAGTAATTATTCCATTGTATTGAATACTCTGTCTATCTACTGAAGATAGCACAGAGTAATTATTCCATTGTATTGAATAATTACTCTGTGCTATCTACTGAAGATAGCCATATACTTATTCCATTGATTGAAATAATTACTAGTTTCGTAGATAGCATACGCCTTGTTTTGCGTTTTATTGAATATATCGAATATTAAGTTACAATTTAAGTAGACGAAAAAAAGTGATAAAAAAATATTCTTCAAGTTATT
>JAMKCH010018970.1:0-23593 GCA_023653785.1 Ophioderma brevispina | reverse complement strand
CCTAATTACCGTACTGACCCTATTATAGTCCCATGCTCGAGTTAAAATTCCCACCCCAAGTTTTAGGAAAATTCGGAAAGATATGTTAATCCCCATGCCAAAAAAATTGCTCTACACTGAACTGCAAAATTCAGAAACTAGTTTCTTCAAACAAACATTTTAGCCTTGAATCAAAAGATATGCATTTCCACTACAAAAGTCATATTTAAAGGTGCAACGAGGATTTCACATATCAGGTCTGTCCCTTAAAAAAAATTGAAGTACAGATGTTGTGCCGGTGTAAGCTTTCCATCAAAAAAATCACATATGGAAGGATAAGCGGAGAAAGTTCCTTGGTACCAAAACTGAGAAATTTTTAATTTTGTATAGGAGCAAATACGAAAATCAGCCTAATGTTTTACATTGAAATATAAACAAATAAAAATCCACCCTTTTCTCTATTTTAAGTAAACATTTCGTAAGCCAAAAAAGACCCAAGGAAAGAAACCTATATTGAGGTCTAATCTATATGAAAATTACTATATGACACAATATTTTCGTGGTTGTCTCAAAATCGCTGTTGCACCTTAATCTATAGGTCTATGACGTCTGGAACCGTATTAAAGTTGTTGAAAAAAACATACAGTAGTAAGAGTAGAACATGAACAAGTGTCGGGTTCAGCAGAATATCTGATTCAACACTCAAGGTTTTCTGCGTTCATATAAGACTTGATTCTACATATTTTTTTCACTCTGTTCTCATTTTTCAGTACAAAAAACAACTGTCACTTTAAAATTATTCAGTTTCATAAATCATTAATAAATAATTTTTTTTGGGTTGCATTGTTTCTGAATGAAAGAATATTTTTAAAAGTGGGATCATGTGTAGGGTAAAGAGGGCGCGCATAATGATGGCAGAATAAAATATGGCTGCCGCCAATACACTGATAATTAATGGTCAAATGGTTCAGTTTCGTGGACGATTTTGTTCGTTTTTGCTTAAAAAAATGACTAAATTTACATTGTAGTCATAATGCATGGGTTTAGTTACATCACAAAAGCTAAAAATCTACTTCAGAATGAGGGCGGAAACTACGTACTATCGAAACGGGTTTTTTTAACATTCTGAGGACTGAGTTTTCAAAATTTGGAAGTCATGAATGGCTGCGTCTAGTGTATGTGGGCGAGTTGGCCAAGACATTTTCGATCTTCGGGGCCAAAGATCGGGCCATATCCCACCTCCAATTTCAAGGGATTTTCATCTTAAACATGGTGCGACTATATAGGGTCAGTACAGTATTTCACTAGGTAATGAGGAAAATAAGTTATTTCTTTGATACCAAAATCTCAATCGAGGAGTAAATTGGGGCACGAGGTTGTGGATCAGGTCAAACCAACTTTAATTATGTGTATGATTAGATTTTAAAAAGCCTAATTTTGGGCCTAATAGAGGACAGGAGATTTTTTGATACAAATTTCTCTCAATTGCACTTGATCGGTCGGTAGAATACCCAGTGGCGTAATTTCTTTTTGACATTGGGGGATGGGGTGATGAAAATTTGAATGATGAAACTGGTGTTTGCTGAAAATATCTATACTAGCACATGTGCGCCGGACGCGCTTAAAATTGCCATTTTAGAAACTAAAATCGTTAAATGGAATTGGTAATTATAACAAATATGCGTTTTATGAAGCGCCACAAAAATTTAAGTTTTTAAAATATTTTTGAAAATATGAGCTATTTTCGGTCAAAACATAGGGAACGGGCATCCACATTGGGGGGATGATCGTATTGACCTCCACTCTCATCAAAATATTAGGGGGAATATCCCCCGGGATTTACGCCTATGAGAATACCTCCCGAGAATGTTTCAAAGGTGTATGTGGTAGTTTGAAAATTCCCTACTATGGTTAATCGTCGCCATAAAAAAGCATGCTTTGATTTTCTGTCATACTCGACCAGAAAATGCAAAATCATCCTGACCACTTCAGTAAGCATTAGTGTATAGCTATTCCTACATAGGGTCTGCTTTTGTACCTAATGACAGTACCCCTAAGCCAAGTGAGTCATAACACTCTCCCTTTGTAACCATAGTTAACAGAGACAAGCAAAGGGGCAAGTCATCTATTAAATCATTGTGTTTGCAGGGGCTTTCAAAGGGACTTATTTATGTTGATATTAACTGCCATCGTAGACCAAAAAAAGGCAAAGAGAGATTTCAGAAAAATACTTTGTTCGTTCTCTGGGTCAGATGGGACCCACTTGGCCAAGAGGGTATTGATCTTATTACATAACAAATGGCATATTTTGCATTCACTTCAGGGGTATAATGGTAAGCATTCCAAATATGCCAAAAACTTGGACTCAAAAAAATGGGAATGTATTGCTGTCTCATCAAGGTGGCTGGAATTCATATTGGTCAGGGAAGGTAATCAGGTTATGGAATACCCATAGGTAGGTGTGCCAGCACATGAAAAATTGTAGGTGAATATGCACAGTGTCAATAAGGTAGCTCCGTTGTCCACAGTAGCAATTGATAAGAAAATAGCTAGAAGGTAAATGTTCAACAAGTAGGGGTGGGCAAGTAGTGCAAAGTTTTTTTTTAAATCGAGTGGATTCTATGGCCATTGGCCTCCCCTGAAAAAAGAATCTAGCAAGCTTTTCACTGAAGATAACGGTTTGGGTTTTGGTTCCATGGATTTTAAGGTTTGACATAAAAGTCAATGGATTTTGAGGTTAAATTAGTTATTTGCCAATATTTGCCCACTTACAAACTAATGACAACCATGTGACATGTGATAGGGTTTGCATCCCTTTGTAATTTAACGTGTGGCGCAGCGTATTCTGCCTCAGCCTTTCACCAATGAGGTCTCGGGTTCGATTCCAGGCAGGGGCTCGTCTCGGTGGTGGCTTTATGTGAATGTGGTTTATCGATCCCATACTCGTTCCCGCAGTTTTTCTCCGGGTACCCGGTTTCTCTGCTTCTAAAATCGAGCTTCTTGGCAACAAGTAAATCTGTTCTGGTGTTTTGATTTCTCATTGTGCTGACGCCTTCATGGGCAGCCGGCACAGCGGCCTTGATCCGTTTACGTAGAGATGTCGCGCAGTGAAAATACAAATTATAAATTATAAATAAATAAATAATACAATAGGTTTCCCAAATAAAACCAAGTCCGATTGTCTAGAAATAAAGGGAAAAATGTCTTGACCTGCAGAGGGGTTGTAGTCAACTCAATTGGCACAGCTAAAACTTTCACCTAATGGTTTAAATTATTATAGAAACCCGAAACCTATTTACACACCTTTACAACAATGAGTTGTCTGGTACTATATATGTGACCCACCTACAAACAGGAACAAGTCACCAGGGACTATTCCTCAATTGGATCAGAGCCAGTCAGAAGGTCTAAATTCCCAGTCTATTCATCTTTAACAACAAAGCAAGTATTGACTTTAGTTGCTTTATATAGAATAATCCCACTAGCCAAGTAATGGATTTCAAGTCTGACAAAATGCTGTATCCCACATATGATGCTCAAGATATTTTTGCTTTTAAAAACACTTTGTACCTGAAAGTAACACAAGACTGGAAATTCTAATAGTTTAACTGTCTTTAATGTAGAACAGGTGTCTGGCCACAATTTGGTTGGGGGAATTTGAATAGCAAGGCCTATAACAAATAAGGTCTTGACCTATTGATTGATATCCTTATGTTGATTAACTGGGTATTAGAGGTGGGCTATAGAAGGTCCATGTTCAGATCCTTCGAACACAGGCTCAATTTGAATGACTTTAAATCAGCTCCTGATCCCACTTTCGAAGAAAAAAATGAAAAAAGTGCGAAAACCAGGGTGCCCCATCGAAATCCAAAATGCCCGCCAAATTGTCAAAATTTGATTTTTGACCATAACTCATTATTTTTGGTTCAGTTTGCTATTTTGGCAATACCCATGTTTGGGTTATTAGGAATCATGCCTATGCAAACTTCAGAGGCCCCCATATCCTTTTCGTTTTCTTGAAAATGCCATTTTTGCTTCATATTGACCTCTGAGGGCGCTTTCCATAAAATGCGCATTTCCAATTGATATGGTTATTTTTAACATTCAACCCCGTTTAAGAGAGTTTATTATGACGCATGCTGAAAATTTAACTTGCATGATGTTTGCGGTTTTACAACTGTAAGCTTTTTAATTGCATCAAAAATGCCCCCTCCATGAAACCCCACACGTAAGCTGAAAGTTCGTTTACACCTGTAAATTCCAATGGGAGTGTTTTGTCAAATTTAATTAATGCCATGGGAAAAGGGTAAGTGTACCACAGCTCTAATCTTGGGAAAATGATGCATCAAAATTCTGATGATGGCCCACCAGTTAAAATTTAAAAATTTTTCACAACGATATGTATTTTTTGGGAAAGCGCCCTCGCAGTGCCCATGTTAGGCTAAAACTGCCATTATCGAGAAAACGAAAAGTCGTGGTGAGACGGTGCGATAGAAATTGCATAGAATGATTCCTTGCAGTCACACATGGGTATTGCCCACAAAAATTAAGGTGATTAACAAAAGCTTATCAAGTTATGATCAAAAATATGATTTTTGGCCAATTTGGCGGCCATTTTGGATTTTCGTTGGGGCACCCTGGTTTTCGCCACGTTATTTTTAATTTTTTTTCTTCGAAAGTGGGATAAGCATCAATAAAATCATCATTTAGGCCTGTGTTCGATAGTGAAGAGTGCTCTGAAACCTATGACCCAAATATGAACCCTCTATAGCCCACTCTTATGGTATTCCACAACAACATTCATTGAAAAAAGGGGTGTTTGTCCTGTGACTGGTTCGGGTTTGTAAAAAAGTGGGTCACATGTGTTTATAATAGTACCACACATGCACATGCTGGTATGAATTTGAAAACACCCCAGTACCATTCACTGGTATTAGCAAATTATGACGGGTTGCAAAGGCTTGACCTTACAACAATAGACTCCTTCAATTTTCACTCACTCACAAACTAGTTACTGTTTGTTGTTCTGTGCATTGCCTTGCCTCCATTGAAGGAGGAGAGTTTGGAGAAAGTGTATTTTCTGCCATTGAGAATAAATTTGCTATTTTTTCTGTGACAATCAATTGGCCTAAAACCTACAAAGACCTATTTGGTGTGAGTTTCTAGCAAAATTCCAGGAGTGAAGAGCTGTTGTTTTTTGTTTTCCAAAAGTAGCAGAAAAACCCCATAGACTTCATGCACAAAACTTAACTCCACGGAGACCCAACATAAAAAATTTCATCTTGAGTGAAAAAGCCTGCCTGATTCATTTTTCGGAGCCAAAATGGCCATAGAATTATGCTCCGTTTACAAAAGATTTGTAAAAACAAAAGTGCATTACTGCCCGCCCCTTAATACAAGTCAACCTTTGCATTGAGGGCAGCCGGTACATTCAATCAGGGACATAGACAGTATTCAATCTGACGTCAGCCACCAGCCTGTGGTGGACAAGATGCAACATTCCAGACTACAAATACATTAAGCTGTCCCATCGATCCATGTTTAGCGATTGCAAGGGATCATTGACGGGTGAATGTATGCATACTGGAATCGTCATCTTGTCCACCAACATGGCTGGCCCTCTCACATGCAGTATATGCTTAAAAGTAACATTGTGTTTGAGATATATTGATTTTCACATGACAATTATTTTTAATAGTTGGAAGCTCATATTTAAATTCACATGAGAAATTTCACAAGTACAAGTTAGTTCTTCTAAAACCTACCAGATAATATGTTGTACCCCTTGCACATAACTCTGCATCATAACAGTGTGAAAGGTACAATTAAAGGTGGGTGACATGATCACGTCAATTTTCATGTTTTCTCCCTCGCATAAAAGCATTGAGTGTATCCAGGGGGCGGTCACCCTCCATCCCAAGTTTTTCAAAATTCAGGGAGAAACAACACAACGGGTTTTAAGTAATAAATTGTGAAAAAAAATTAGGGTTTTTGTCTATGATGGTTAATAATTGTGTAAGTTTCGCCCTATGATTTTCCTGGTGGCCGCCTCTGAGGTTATCACCAAAAATGGTCCAGCTGCTTGGATAGCAGTTCAAGGCAAAACATGTGCATGACTGGCCTATACATGGTAGGGACAGTGCTGTGTTAAGTAAAGGTTCCATGGTTCCGATCGCGATCAGCTCATCCCAAGGTTTTTTTGGGGTCGAGGGGGGGGGAATGTCCAAGGGGTCGTCACTTCGCCCCCGATTTTTACCGGAAACCTACGATTTTGTAATTATACCCTGTGAAATTTGGGGCTAAAGGATGTTGATTTGGATTGTTCAATGAGCGAAAATATGCTCCATTTGGTCGACCAAATTAATTTACACAGGACTCTATGGGGGATTACAAAAACACGTTTCAGTTCTCACATCAAAACGGGTTGAAATATCGGCGGCGGCGCAAACTTTAAGATGGGGTTTTGGGGGTGAAGGCTATTCTATCAAGATGCAAATGTTTAGACTCTTAACTCGGGCCATCCACCTTTAATGTGGTTGACCAATTTGAGATGCTTTGTCACAAACATTTCCTGGACCTCAAATACATTGTTTACTGAGGAAAAATATGAAGTTTTTCAGGATATCAAAAATCTCAGTTTTGATTTAGTAAAGTGCGAGGTTGTTGATCGGGTCACCCTCCTTGAGCCCCATCTACACCATGTTATATGCTCCATACTAGCACATTGCCTACTCTACAACCAGTGCCTAAAAGTGTTTAGGACGATATTGCATGTTAAAAAAAATTCATGTCTGTCACTACACACACACTTATGTAACAGGGCTTCAGTTTGTTTTTTTAAAATCACACTTGTGTTTTATACAACATTACATTGCCAATCACATAATGTTAGACTAACCATTAATTCACCTACATGAAGAGCAGCATTTCTCAACCATTTTGGAATGCAACCTCATTCCTCAACCAATTTTGAAATGCAACCTCATCCTCAAACCATTTAGGGGGGGGGGGGGGGGGGGGGGGGGGGGGGGGGGGGGGGTGGTGGTAGGGGGGGCGGGGGTGAATCGGCAACCACCCTCATTTTTATTTGAAAAAAAGGGAAAGGGCTAAAAAAACATGTCCAAGACAACCTAAATACCTCAAATTGCAGGAATTTTCATGATGCTCGAACCACTCTGACAGAGCATATGTTAAGTATAATAGCAAACTGTCAAATGTATGGCTTACTGTATTTGCACTGAATAAAACAAAATGATGATGCAATTTTCAAGCAAAAAAAATTAACCACAAAATACATGCTCAAAAAAAGTTATTGCAATTGCATGCTAACTGTCACATAATTACTTCTTGGAAGAAAAAACAAAATGAAACTGATGGGGCCCACTGCAGCATTGGTTTACACGCTTCATTCCATCATTCATCAAGGTAAGGTAGGGTATTGGAATTTAATGTCACCTTAACACAAATGATCATATGGTGTCATCATAGTAACATATCAAACATTTTACAAAACAAACATAAAAATACAGTAAAAAAAGATTTTTAATTCTAATTACAACATTTATAGTGAACACAGTGAAAAAAGGGCAGTTAAAATATACAATCCAGTCTTACCTTCAGGAAATTTATCACCATGAAGAGCTTTTACCATCAACCAAGTGTAAGACACATGGCATAAATGTGTACATGGGTAATCCAATGGGTGCAGTGAGCCTTTTATTCAGCAGTTTTTGTCATTTTGCAAAATATAGTAAGCCTTATTGCATGCACAAATTCACAGTCTCTGAATGCAAAGAAGTCACTGTTTGCTGTCTTTTCATGGAGTTGCAAACCCACCGGTTTAGTACCCTGCAACCACCCCATTTAAAAATCTAGAAGAGGCAGATGCCAGGGGGAAATAAATGGCGACTCCGTGCATGTATATTTAGGTTTTTGGATTACCAGCGATTATACAACGTGGGAAGACTTGCTTAATTTGATGTGACATACACACCAATTTGAAAAAGTCACGTCAATAACTCAATTCATATAGAACTGTCAGCAATTTTCTTGACTAGATTTAAATGCCAGGTCTTGTCCCTGTTTTTAAAACCACATCATCAAGATCAGCACAAGTTCTGGTATAAAAGAATCATGCATACAATTACGCATGCACCATAATTAGCACCTGAGATCCTGGCGTCAGAGTTGTAAGTTCTGTGGAAATCATTCTCCACTTCTTTTTGCGTCTAGCACTGTACTGCAATACTATAGCTCCATCAAGCCCCCACTGTAATGGCCATTTATCCCTTGCAGGAATGAAATGTGACTAAAACTTTTATTAGTGTTAAGTCCCTGAAAGTGTAGGCACTCGCTACTTTGTTAACATTTTACCAAATAATCCTGTCTCAATGGTCACATGATTGCAAAATTATCCTAAGGTTTTTTTTTTGTTTTAAAATTTTGCAGATGTGTGCTAAGATTTTCCTAGAATGATTTTTGGGAACAGACATTCGGACAGTTCAAAATGCCACTAGTCTAACCTGTTGTTTCTGTAAAAAAAATGGTGCATCTTCAATACATGCAGCTTAAAAGTATCTCTCAAAGTTTACAAGGGATTAAAAAAAAGTTATTTCCAGAACAAAATTGAGTAAATAAGTACATTGTATGAACTACTTTAAGCTTTCTTTGTTAAATGTTTTCACTAATTGGAGCTTTTGGGGGGTGTTTTTTCTTCTTCACTTCAATCCTTCCAATAAAAGTTGAATTTGCATTTTTTCACAGATTTCAGTTGTAAAAATAGGACAAGTGCATAAGGCAGCTTTAAGACTATTTTCATGCCATGCCTGCTGTGACCAATCCTTGGGTATCCCGTTAGTTTATATGCAAAGGCTGTCAATCCAAAAGAAACTCAGCTTGGCCCTTTGTAAACCCTTCAGTGCCATCAATGAAACTCTGATAAGATTTCTTCAGGATGTTATATTCCTTTATTTGTGCTTCTTTTTCTCGTCTTTCTCTTTCAACTTCCTTCCAGGTTTCTTTATTTCTTTCTTCCCATTTCTTTATTTCCTCCTTTAGCTTAGCGATTTCTTGGCAGTGTTCCTTCCTAACCTTGGCAAGTTCATCTGCAGCGATGCGTTTTTCTTGTCTCTGAGCGACAAGGATAGCCTGTACCCTTTCCTCATTCTTTTGGCTTCTAGTGACTTCAGAGCTTCCTTCTGTTCTTTAAGTGCCTTTCTAGCAGCTGCAGCCTCTCGTTCTACCACTTCTCTGTCAAGGAATCAGATGCATAACATTCACACGTAAGTAGACACAACAGTCGTACATTGTACAGAGCGTATCAATAAAAACGCAAAAAAAACTTCTCCCCAATTTTTGTGGTAATTGTGTAAAATTACATCAAAATAATTAATGCCATCTTAAAGCCACATATTAAGATGGCACTATTAATTTTGGTATAATTTTACACAATTAGCAAAAAAATTGGGAAGTTTTGTTGCATTTTTATTGATATGCACTGTAGATCCCGGGGGTACTCAACATATGACCACATGGGGAAATGCTGCAAATGGGTTTCATTCTCAACCTTTTGGTTTGACCCCTTTTTTCATGCCAATTCTTGATACACAAGAGGACAAGGCAAAAAAAAAAAAAAAATTGGCAGTAATTCTCTTCGTTTGCACTCACTATAAGAATAGGGCTCAGATACCTTATTAAAGGCGGATGGCCCTATTTAAGGATATGAAGTTTTCATCTTGATAGATTGGCCTTCACTCCAAAACCCTATCTGTAAAGTTTTGCGCCGATATTTCATCCGTTTTGATGCGAGAGCTAATAAAAACGTGATTTTGTAAGCCCATTGAGTACTGTGTAAAATTAATATTGGTCGACCAAAATGGGGCACATTTTCGCTCATAACTTCCAAACCACACATCCTTTGGCTCTAAGATTTCACAGCGTAAATGAGAAAAATAGTAGCTTTCTTCTGATACCAAAATGTTAAACACTTCCGGTAAAATCTGGGGCTTCTGGGGACGAGGCTATTAGCGATCTGGCCATGGACCTTTAACTTCGCAGTATTCATTTCTATCCAGAAACCAAACGGAACAAACATGAACATATGCAAATAAGTTCAATAATATTTACCATAAACAGTTTGCAGGTAATACTTGTGTTCACCACATCCCACAAACCATAAAGACCCGAATCAGTGATTTGCTAACTCCACAAATCGAAAAAATCATCACAATCAGATTTTAAGCATTTACTGTACAAGTACATGTAGGCCCTAACTACCCTGCAAATGATAAAGACCAGAAGCAACCTAATATGCCAGAGCACGGAGTTTAGTCCTTACTGTCCGCACGGACACACTTACTACAACCGAAATTGAATGGAGAATCGTATCTTGGAACACTCTGCCGTTTTCTTACTTTTCTGTCAATTCTACAGCTGGAAAGCTACTTATGAGAATTCTATCTACGCTTACCTCACTTTTAGCTATTCCTTATTCATGCAAAATTTACATATTTTCAAATCACTGAATAATGTCTTTAAATCATCAAAATCAGCGTTATCTGGTCAAGGTTCACCTTTATTGTCCCCGCGCCGAACGAGTTCGGAACGGGGACTATGAAATAAACAGCGCCTGTCCGTCCGTGATAAGAATGTTAACCCACTTTGTATACAATTTATCTGGAGTTCCGTAAGGGCGACAATGAAGTAACTTGGTGGAAAGAAGTGAGTTGATGAGTTCTCGACCGGATTAGATTTTGGGTGTAAAATATGCTAATTGAGCATCTAGTTTGCATAATTTAAAGTGACAGGAGGAGATTTTTTGAGGATACAAATTTCTCTCAAATTGCACTGGATCGCTTGTAGACCACCTACCAATAACGTTTCGAAGGTTTATTGGACGAACAAAAGTACAAAAGAAAACCGCAAACCTTGTTTTGAACTTGCCTGACTACTGTAATTGTCCCCATAGAACGCCGTGCTTTGAGTTTCTGTCGTGCATGACAGAAAGTACAAAATCATCTTATTACATAAAGACGGTGTATTCGGCTTATTCACTTCAGGTGTGATCTAATACATTGGAAAGCATTCCAAATATGCAAAAAACCTGGGTTTGAAAAAAATTGGGGGCGCTTCTTTCTGGAAATCTCCTCATGTCTCTTTACGAAAATTTTCCTGCAAGGCTTGTATAGAAGTTATCTGGAGTACTGTAAGGCGTATAATGATGTAACTTGGTGGATGGAAGGAATTGGGTGAAGAGTTATACAACCTGATTAGATTTTGGGTTTGTATTTCGGGCAAATGAATTGGCTAATTTGGTAATATGCACAAGAGGCGTAAAAGCATGTATGTTGAAAAGAGCGGTTAAATCGGATACGCAAAAATTCCTTCACTGCATGAAAGCTATGCTGCGCATTTTCTTCGACATTTGAAAGTGTTGTGTGCATTATGGGGCCTCAGGTAGGCAAATGAGAGTAATTTCAATCGCACAAGTGTGTTATGGCTTCTAAAACGGTACATTGGAATGCAGGGGAGGGGTGGGGTGTCTCGTGGAGGAAGAGGGGGGCGTGGGGGGTTAGCGAGAGGGGTGGGGGGGGAGGGTGGTGGGTTTGGGGAGAGGGGAGGGGGGGGGGGTTTTGGGCGAGGGGAGGCGGGCTGGGGGGAGGCGTGTGTAGGGGGAGGGGGGCGGGGTGATCGGTGGTGAGTGGAGGGGGAGAGGGGGGGAGGGTAGAGGGGAGGTGGGATGTAGAAGAGAGAGGGGGGACGGAAAGCAGGGCGGAGTGAGGGGGTATGGGGTGAGGAGGGGCGTGGAGGGGGATGGGGGGGTGTCAGGGAGGGGTATGGGCGGGTGGGAGTCTATTGACTTTATACATTGTAGTTGCATTTATCTATGCGGGCGAGACAATCGGCGGGGACATATTACGCATCGTGTAAATTATACAAGTTTGCCTTGTGGTTTTTAAAATGGTGACAGAGAAAGATGCACATATACATGTTACAGCTCATATATTATAACAGTGTTGGACGAACACAGCTGTGGCACTCCAGCCCATGAAAAACCAGCAGTAGTAAAGTGTAGGAATTGAATTTTGTGCTGCTTTGTGGATTATCAGATAACATGTGAATACTCTTGTCAAGTGTGTGAGCTAGATTGAACACTTGAATGACCTGAATAGCTTGCCAAATGTGCATAATTCACAATTTTGTACTTGGTGGGAGGTTACTTTGAATCAATGCAATTTTTATTATAGGCCCATATGCAAAAGCGACAAAGATGCTCGGATAAGGACCAAGTTGGCGCCACCCCTGGGAAGTACATAATATCTTTTCTTCCGAATAATTTTCCTAACATTATGAAATCAGTTATACGTGTGTTTCTCAACTTCTAGTATTGCACATTCTCGAGAAATGAATTAACATGTCATCTAATTTTATGCCACTGCAATATCAGTGACTACGGGGCGTACCCCATGATTCATTGACTCCAGCAAATCATTGGGGCTACTTGAAAGTAAATCCGCTCGGTATGTAGAAGACGAGACACTTCACAGATTCCTTTTTCCTCTGTGGATCTGCAGAGCCATTGTTATTAACTATGGCAACTGAAAAGATTGCAAGTGTTATACCCTACCCATTTAGATTAAGCTATTTGTTCATGACGTGGAAACAAACTTCCCTGTCCTCTTACAAATAAATCAAGTTCGAGGTTCTACTGTGTTTTCACTTTTCGTTGACCCCATATGTCCATCCTTTCTAATTCGAAAGGGAACGAAGGTGAACAAAGCGGGGTTGAGAAAAAAATTGTTTGGCAAACTGTGACCTAACATTTTTTCGTGCAAACCAAACCCGAACTTGCCGCTAACCCCATTTCTATGCATTTAAAGCGTTTACAGCAGAAATCGAAAATCATTCACCTATAATGCAATACGTAACACCGTGGTCAGAACAAACTTTAATTGAATAAGAAAAGAGGTTCTATTTAATAATAATTGATTAAGTTATGGGTGTTGGTTGTGCACCAAGATTTAGGTCATAGTTTGCCAATCAAAATTTCGTTCACGATTTTTGCTCATCTTCGTTTCCTTTTGAATAAATGATGAAATATTCGATCAAAGTTATTAAACTCCCAGCAGAAGTTTGAGTTTTATTTTCTTCGTGAATGAGGCTGTAGCTCAATCTAAATCGGGCGGTGAAAACAATTCAAAAGCTTTTAACGTCATGGACAATAACAATGGCTTTGCAATTCCAGAGAATCTGAAGTCCGTTGTCCTATTCATCCTATTCATAACGGTTGGATTTACTAATCAATAGCACCATTATTTGCCGGAGTCAATGGAACGTGGTGTACATCACTTGGTCACTGATATTCAGTGAAAAAAAAATGAAATGACATTTTAATTAATTTTCAAGAAAATGTGCACATTCTAGAAGTGAGAACACGCGTAGAACTGATTTTGATCATTTTAGACAATTTATTTTAGCAAAATTATGTACTTGTTAGGGGTGCGTCACCTTTGTAAACGCTATGAGATCTTGCCCGCTAGCCTATTATGGTATTGAAACTTTTTAAAACTTGTTGCATCAGCCATTGGAGATCAATAAAATCCCTTTCCAAAATTTAGGCATAGATGTAAATGAATAGGCCTATTACATACTTTGCCACTCTTTTTGCTTCATCTGCTGCAATTTTTCTCTCGTCTTCTCTTGCCTTGGCAACTGCCTCCACTTTCTCTTCCTCCTTTGCAGTCTTAACCTTATCCACAGTTTCTTTCAAGATCTGTTCTCCATTCTCCCTCTCAGCCTTCACCTGTTCTAGTGCTTGTTTCTTCATTTCTCCTTCCACTCGTAGGGCTTCTTCCTATATGGAAATCACAAAATTAGGTCTAAATAAAATATCAATGAACAACCTATATTCACCATATTTTCCCATTGCATGGCAAATATAAACCATTCTATTACCATGAATTGACAAGTTTGCCAGGTTCCTGTAAATTCTCGTTACAAAATTGGTGTTCCCAAAGGCTGACTAAAAAGATTTCCCGAGGAGTGCCCTCAACTTTCAAACCCAAAATCATGTTTTTCGCATGTTACAGGCTTGTTCAGATCACTGTCTGAAGGTTCTTGCTCGACTCTTCAAGTCCGCTAAG
This sequence comes from Ophioderma brevispina, assembly GCA_023653785.1. Taxonomy (NCBI): domain Eukaryota; kingdom Metazoa; phylum Echinodermata; class Ophiuroidea; order Amphilepidida; family Ophiodermatidae; genus Ophioderma; species Ophioderma brevispina. Next base: position 9,473 of record JAMKCH010018970.1, on the reverse strand, counting down.
AAAATCACAACTTTGTTATAAATTATCTTGGATCTGAAATTTTGTTGATACATCCAAATAGGCACTGGTTATACTTGCACAAAATGTTTTACTGCATCAAAACAAAATATCGGATTCGACTCAGAACTTGGAATTGAGCATTTTAGGGTAACTATATTAGTAGATCTGTTTGACTATTTGTAATACATACACAACAGAGTTCAATTTCAAAATCTGAATCAGCCTTAATGGACGTGCCATCTCAGTTAAACTATGGTTTGTTGGCCCTGCAAAACAAAATTTATGAGAATAACCAAGATCATGAAGGATTGGCAACTTATCAAAATGATTTGGCTTTGCCGGACGTTAGCTATTCCAGCCATTTATTTAAAAATATATTTAACCTACTCCTTAGTACTCAAACAGGGAAAAACACTCAGCAGGCACGTGTTATGAAACTCTTTGTAAATCACTAAATGCCCAGAGGTTTACTCATTAGAGGCCCAATGGTGCTGGAAATGCCAATGGGCATTTTCTCTTATTTCAACTCGCGATTTCTTAAAGAGTATTCATCTTCTTGGAGGATTTCTTTAAAATATCAAAAAACACAATATTAGGAAACAGTGATCACATGTGGGAGTGGGTCTAACCCCACCCTTGGCCCAACCCTTTTACAACAGCACCCTTTTTACCAGCAGCTCTAGTTAAAAACGCATTTCTGGGAGGAAAATATCAAAACCCCACCCTTTATATTGTCCGAGATTTCATTCCCGACGCTTCTAAAAAAAGCTTGCGATCGTGAATCCACCACAGTGGGACATGTGCCCCCATAGGCCACTGTACACATTTCTAGTCCAGTTAAGGACAGAAAAGAAATTACAAATTCCTTCAGAGTGGATTCAAAATTTTGCAATTAAAGTGACCGGAGAGATTTTTTTTAGGTTCGGAATTTCTCTCAAAAATTTTCCCTCCCCCCCTAGATCGGTTTTAGACCACCTCCCGAGAACGTTTGGAAGGTTTTTTGGACAAACAGGCGCAAAAGAAAACCGCAACCTTGTTTTTTGAACGTTGCCTGCTATCGTAATGCGTTCCCCATAGAAAACCAGGCTTGACTTTTTTGTCGTGCACGACAAAACACTAAATCATCATCTTATTACCATACGACAGCGTATTCTCGGCTATCGCTTCATGTGTGATCTAATACATTGGTAAGCATGCAAAGTTATTAAAAAACCTAGTTCAAGAAATTGGGGGCGCGTCTTTCTGGAATCTCCCTCATGTCTCTTTAAGAGTTAGGCACATTAGGTCAACGTTTCAATGAATTATATAAAATCTCAACTTTTTAGGTAATTGGGGGGGGGGGCTGTGGATCACAAAATGCTCCTTTTGTTTCAGGATGTGTCTCTGTTATTTACGTACACTGACTCTACCATGAAAAATTAAAGTAAATTAAAATTTGTTTTCCAGAAAATGTAATGTTTTCAGATTGGCATTTTTTTTCAAACAAATATTCCACATGTTTAACGCGCGCTACTGCATCAAACGTAAAATCATGACTATGCCAGCCTCCCATAATTGACTTCTAAAAGGAATCAATTTCAGTAACTGAATAGCTACTGGCTCACGTGGTCATTTACATGTAAATTACCTTTAGGCTTCTTTCATGAGATATTTGAGCTTCTCCATGGTCCTTTCAAGATCTTTTTGACCACTTCCCTTGCTTTATCCAGGGCCTCTCTGGCATGTTCAGCTGTTGCAACACTCTTGTTTTGCTGCCGACACTGCCGTTCTTTCTCTACTCGGCCCTTTTTTCCCACTGTGAATTTAACTTTCCTGTCCAAACCTTTGTTAAATATAAAAGGTTTACAGCATGTTTAGTGTTCCATGATTGCACGAGAGGCCCTACATTGTGTAATGTAACCTATATTATAAACTGCAAAGCACAATTCATAGCTGACCAACACAAACTTCTCTCCTGAGGCTGTACAGTAATGAGAACTACATTTTCGCGGTTCTCGGCTTACGAGCTCGCTATATTCAAAGAATATAAGCTTGGGGCCGCCCATGACTTTGACCTTGGCACTGACTTTGACCTCATCACATATGAGGGATCCCATGTGCACCTATGACAGAAGTTTGTTCCAATTGAACTTCAACTTTTCAATGAAGTTATTTTTTTTATTTTTAGCCTATTTTTCAACTTGACCTCGCATGACCTTTGACCTTGGCCCATGACCTTTGACCTCATAAACATAGGAGGGATCCCAGGTGCACCTATGACAGAAGTTTGGTTTCAATTGAACTTCAACTTTTCAAATGAGTCATTTTTTAAAAACTTAACATGTTAGTGACACACACACCTCCCCACATACCCCCTCACAACGGATTGCTAAGTGTCCTCCAGCTATAGCTGCGGGCCCACCAAAACTGACAAGGTTCACAATTTGCAAAAATCAAAAAATAACTGGCTTTACAGTGAGCATACTTGGTGTTCAAAGTATATAGAGCAAGGCCCACCTTTTTGTTTAATGAACAATCAGAAAATATATTATGACCAAGTGCCTGCATGAGGTACCCAAAAAAAACTTCAAATAAGCAGGGACTGGGGAAATTTTAACCTTGCTAAAAGGCAAATGCCCCTGGTTACGAACAAAGCTGTAGCATATGTATAGCCATGGGCAATAAAATGTTCCTCCGAATCTGAAATTCTTTTACATTCTTAGATTTTTTGAAGTGTGCCCCCCCCCCCATTTTTCAAAATTTGGATTTTTGCACTGTGTGTCCGTAAGGGTCTGGTGAACTATACCTGTGAACGACTGCTCAAAAATGTTTATATTTGTCCATAAAAGAGCAATTTTGTAATTAGAATTGGGTCTCCTGATTTAAACTTACAAGCGAGCTGGAAAGGCCAAATTTATGTCTTTCCAGCTAAAAATTAGTGCCACCTCTCAAAATGGCGTCTAACTTGACTTGCCCGAACCGACAACCTAATGGATGAGCGTAGACACATCCACGGCACAATTTCCCGGATATCATATTGTAAGACTTTTGCAGGCACCATGAATTATTATTTTTGGAGATCTCCGATATTAATTATCCTAAATTACAAAATTCCTTCTTTTGCGACACATGTTTCAAGCTCACCATTCACGGTAAAGTTTATTAGCCATGGTCAATTATATTACCAAATGCAACTGTTCAAAAATCTCAATCTTTGAAAATTGAGGTGCTCTTCAAAAAATATGCCATTATTTCTTTAAATTACTAACTACACATTTTGGTGATGACAGAGGGCAGGGGCGTATCCCAGAATTTCAATTGGGGGGGAGCGCCCGTCACTATTGCTTTTATAATTTAATACGACCCCATTTTTTTTTCACTCGTTTCGAAATTCTTGACCGGGGGGGGGACGCCTTATTTTTTTCTCAAGCACCAGAGCACCAAACAACACACAAAGAACAGTACCCACCTGCTCTTCCATTTTCAACTGAAGTGAAACAACTGTGCTACTGGCGACGCAGCGAGCTGGAAAATTTTACATATTGTGTCTGCAAGGGCACCCACAAAAGGTCATTTTTCCATATACAGGATGCCCTGTGCGGCAAAAGGCTATTTTTTTTACGTCTAAAAGGCGCCCGGCACCTTTGGTTTGCAACAAATAGGGGGCGCGCGCCGGGTGTGGGCCCCCCCCAAATCTGGCCCATGAGGGCAGCGTGAACCAGTAGAATTACTCAAGCGTGGAGAACGCGCTTTTGGCCTTGTCGTCTTTCACCTCTAGTATAGCCTACAGCCTTTATATCAGTTACAGCATCACCTTGAATTTATCATACATTTCCAGTCCCTGTGTGGTGTGTGATCATTTGTAGAAGGGTGCAATTTGTGCTTCTCTCCCCGTCTTTTTTTAATTTATTGACTGTCCATTGTCGCTATGATATCCCTTGATAATGGCTTTACAAAATTTTGAGTTGATCAATCTTGCGTTTGTGATGACAATTGCCCATTGATGCCCATGTCCACATACTGTGTAATTTCTTACAGATACATCCGAATTTGCACTTAGATACACCTGGATTACTAAGGCTAATGATGATTGTTCAGATGGCATATTAAAAATCATCACACTTTTTTTAGGTCAACGGGGGGACGATGTGTGGATCATGAATGCCCCTTTAAGTCTGGTGTTCATTGCATTATTGTGAAGTTTCAAGTAAATCAAGGTTGGTGATGTTGCTTTGAATGGAGCTCTACAGACGGCGACTATTATTAATGGACATAACTTAAAACTTAGATGCTTACCTATGATACTCTTATGTGTGAAAGCCTGCATTAGACTGGTTTAACTTTCTCTATCGGTGGAACACTCCACTTATAGGGGCCTTCAGTTGCTTAGGGGTTTTAACTTGAACATCCCATGATTCTAGAAAATAATTTAAATGAGAGTGGTGTTTCGCGTAGATTAGGGTACCAGTAGACCTTTGTGTCCCGTTTACTATGGGACATGTTGTGTTTTATTTAAATTTAACAATGAAGATATGACGAAAGCCATAATGTTACCAGAAACTACCACAAGGGAGAAACATAATTTCTATTAATGTGCTTTTAGCCCTCTTACTTTCAATTTAAGGTGAAAAAATACAACTTTTTTCCTTTAATTATTTCCACAATACGATATTAGTTTGAGAAACCATGGGAAGTATATAGGAAATGGGTGTACCCTTTTTTAAATTAGAACAAGTATTGCAGATTGGTCTACTACATGGCGTTGTAATACTACAAAGTTTAAAGCAGCAAGGTTAATTGACCATGTATATTTACCAAGTTCTGTAGAAACACACATACAGCTACTGCTAATGTGACATGTCATGACGGATACATGCGAAATGAATGAGTAAATTAGCCACTCCTCCCCCACTTGTGGACTTTTAACAATATCTATGATTAGCCCCTGTGAAAACTGCCATATTTTGGTATCTGCGATAATATCACAGATATATCATAACAATTAGCCCTCTTGGCTATCAAAGAATATAACTTTAGTGGCCTCCATCCAAATTCTGTACGATTAAACACTCCGTCCAAATATTAGTAACGTGTGGACGTAATACACGATTTACAGTGGATATCGCCATGGACAGCGCTCGCGCTAGGGATTTTTTTATTTGTGTAGCATTTTTGCAACAGCTCTGTTTGATCATATTGAGAGTATAGTGCAACGTATGGGGACAAATTGTTACACAATCTTAAAATTGCATAGCAATGGCAGCAAATAGTGTAGCCAAACGGCTAGCTAAACAAGCTATCGCGAGCCCTGGGGCCATGCATGTACCCACTGCGACAACCTCGTGCAGCGGATCTATACAGTATGTGTAATCCATGCATGATCATCTATCGTGAATACAAACAAGCCATACATTGAATTTTCTACACACGCTCAGGTTTCGGGGTGTGCCATAACTGCACCAATTCTGTGCTTTGTTACTTGTTAATATTATTGACGGAATGATTTGGTACCAGATTATAAAAGTAAAACATATCTTTATTAATTTTTGCCTCCGTTACATGAACTGACACAGCCATGATGGAAATTGATAGATTTTGATCGATCTCGAACTGGCTGTTTGTTCCCGAGATTGAAAAATGCTATGTTATTTCAAAATATTGACGGAGGTACCATAAGCAAAAAAAATTGTTATTTCTTTTTTTGCTACCATATTCATATTTATTTTTTCAAAGTTATCAATTGATTGTCCCTTTACAGAAAAACAATAAAGTCAACTGATAAACTATTGAAGTATTCCCAGTGGCTACTAAATATGCTATGTTTACATGGGCGTACAGACGGATTGACAGTAACAATTAGCACTGTCTTGTTTGTCGCCCTCCAGAACACCAATGGTATGACTTTTTGCCCCCCAAAATTATGTAAATCATGGACGCAATATGTATTAACCCTGATAGGTAATCACCCATAATGAATTCCTTTAAAAATATGTCTTGAGAACATTTTTAGAACGTCATTTTTGAATGGTATATTTTTTTCCGTCAAAATTGACGTACTATTAAGTAATGTCTTATGAAAAGTGTCAAAGTGTTTTGAGACCCTTCAAATGATTTCACTATATGTAAAGGTATATAACATATTAACACATTAAATTAGGGAATTCAGGTATTTGTAAAATATGTGACATTAGAAAAATGCTAATGTTATGGTACCCATGATTGTTCTTTGCTGTCATATGTATTCAAACTCAGGGTGCAATAGAGCCAAAAGGGCACTGGAGGCAATTTGCCGTGATGCCCCTCACCAGTTTGCCTCTGGTCCCTAGAAAGTAGCATATTGGGTTGCTATACTTATATACATGTAATTGCCAAATTGATGTGCCCTTTATATGCCTTGAAACTGGTGTGCCCAGTCAGGGGTCGCTTTAGAATAAAATCTACATGGCACATGTTAGCTTGTTTTCCCAAATAAGGGCTGAAATACAGAAAAAAACATGCACAGAGGAAAATTCACATGCACAGAGTCAATATTTCATGCACTGGTGCATGGTGCACCTGGGTAAATCGAACCCTGTTACAGTGCCCCTTCCAAATCCTTAGTTTGCACCCTTGTTCAAAATTATAATTCCTTTTAACTTACAAGCATTGCACTCATAATTTTCAGATTATCATATAATATGAAACATTGAACTCATTAACTTTTAATTTTATGTATAAAATAGGTGTCATTCCCCATGTAATGGACACCAAGCCTTTGACATGAAAAGGCCTAAACTTCATGTTCCTGGTTTTAATGTGCATCAAAACCTTGGAATATTGTAGGTTTTCCGTTTATTATATAAAGCAAACCCAAAGCTTTCGTATACAAATAATCTGACTGTTTTGGTAACTGGACCACCATGTTATAAATCAATGCAGTCATGGTCCCTGTGTAACAGACAAATTTGGTGTCCCGCTTTTCACGTTTATTAATGGGAACCAATGGTTTGTTCTGAGAAACCGAATGTAGTTGACAATGGCCTAAAAGTGCATTGCAATTTGCTTGCATACATAATTGCATGATTCATATCGTGCAAGTTTGTAAGACGTGTTCTAACCTATCTCTTTCTAAATTTTGAATATCCTGTGGTGAACTGGTGGTTTCCCGTGTAAACAGGACACCAAAGGGTGTCCCGCTACTTGTGCCTGAAACATTGTTTATAATATGCAGGCAGACCATTTGTACTATTATATTATTGTGCCCCCTCCAAAGTCAATAACCAAAATGTACATATATAAACGTAAATACGTAATGAAATTATCTTTAAAAAAAATCAGAAATTGGGTTTTGGGGTCCCATTTCATCACACTCAACAACAGGGACCCGGAAATCGCGGAATCAGTTTTAAATTTGCACTTTTTAACTATTTTGAAAGTACTTTTGACTATGACTAATTTGATTGTTATTTAATGAGGATGGTATTATCAAATATTTGTTCAAGTAATTATTGAGATCCTCCTTAACTGTTTGTTGTCCTTTTTTCTCTCAAAATGTCACAGTTGGCACCTTAATTTCGGAAACACCCATGGGCCATGTGAATCTGAGACTTCACCAAAAAAGCAATGAAAGTCAACTGAAATTTTTCAGTCTAATGATCGTCAAGCAATGCAAGCGGCTTCAAATTCAATCAAGCCTCAGGCTTAACCACCGGCCAGCCGGCATTATTACTCTTTTGTTGGTTGATTAGCCTCAATCTTCTTCCTGATCACGAGTTACGAAAAACCCCTATCTAGTACTGCCGAGTATAAAATTTTCCCCCCCCGCCGTCATAATTCTGAAACAAATGGCAACTACGCGCTCGTGGAATATGCGTATTGGATTTCCGCGTTGTCAAGCGTTCGTCATATACTTCCGGGTTTACGCGCGGCGACCAGAATTTTGTTTCCAGAATTACTGACGAAGATAGTAGCACTGCACTGTACAAGGGTCCTTCAGACTTCACGGCATTGGCAGTGGCAGTGCTGCAATGCATCCTAACCAAAATTGCCACTGCAATCACTTGCAGTATTTCAACGCCATGCAGATGACTTCAAACTAATTAAAATTATCTTAACTGAACTGGCGATGCAGCATATCAGTGGGGTGCATCGTGTTGCAGTATGTATGCCAAATTCCCCGCAAGTTTTACTGCACCAAGATATCTGTGCTGCAACGTCCTGCAACCCGGACCTGCATGACCTGGGTTGACCTGCAGTACATCGATTAGGATTCCAGCGGAAGTGACGGAACTTGCAGTAATTTCCTCCACACAAGCATGCAGTGGGAAGGTATGACGGACCTTCACGTTGCAAAGCATCAGAGAGGCATGCATCATCGGTGCTGATTCATGAGAGCAGAAGTAAGCCGTTGCGGCGTTGGTGCTGCTGAGTGTAGCTGGTGTAGCCTGCCTTGCCCAATCAAATTTTTAGCCAGCTGCAAAGGGATGAATTTAAGTATTCTGCCACCACTTAAATTTTTCGCACCCTTTACATGCTCGGTTTTTTCCGTTAACGTTCCCGAATTCGAAGCTTGTTGCAGAATACTAATGCCTTTCCGCAAGCGAAGCCCGGCCTGCGATAAAATGTTCTCTGCCGTTCATGCTCTCTACTATCGGAGAGCTCATCAAATCTATCTTACCCGAAAGGTGATCGAAACGCGTTGTTTACCATGTATTTGGGGTCAAAAGGTTGGCGCGGCGTCTGGTTGCTATGGCGATAGCTCCTTACTACACAGAGGGCGCTATATATTCAGTTTTAAGTTTCGTTCAGGCGATAGCGGTCAACATGTAATCAATGCGGTAACAGCTGCCCCGAGTAATGGCAGGCAGTGGCGGCCAAGAACTTCCAAATTTAGACGTCGCCATAGCTTTAAACACATAAACCAAAAATTTCTACAAAATATCCTGATTTTTTAAAAAGTGAATTATGTTATCAAACAATATTTTCTTTTTTTTAAACCCGTTGCGTTGGAGCTGAAGAATCAACTCCACTCTAAGCATAGGCGTAAATCCTGGGAGAGTTATATCCCACCAAGTTTTTACAAACTGCGAACCACACTAAGAGGTTCATTTCAGTTTGACAATTCTCATAATGGCACCACCCCTGCGGGGCTTGTGCCATTATTCGTCGTCAAAGTTAGCGCGCGTGCATTGATTTTTTCCCCCAATGCACTCGAAGCTAAAATTATCCAGACATTAAAGGTACAGCGCGAGATTTCAAGTCATCCATATTTTCTGTGGTATCTAGTGATATAGATTTGACACTCACTAGATTCTCTACCTTTTATTTGGCTACAAAAATAACTTACAATGAGAAAGGTGATCTGTTATGCTTATATTTCAATAGAAAACATCAGCTGAATTTTCTATTTGCTCCTATAGGAAATTAGAAATTTCACAATTTTTGTACCAAAGAAACAGTTCTCAGCTTATTGGGATATTTTTGATAGAAAGCTTTACACCAGTTCCAAAATCAGA